>SNQJ01S0038452.1:115244-127160 GCA_010110895.2 Picea sitchensis | reverse complement strand
ATAGTCTTTAATATATATGAAGTACTAATCAAAGATTGCACGTATCAGTTTCCTTGTTGTATTGTCTCAAGCAGGTGCTTTTCTTTTCTTTGGTTATACCTTATTATTGGTTGTTTAGCCGGGAATATCTGATTGGTGGTGATCTGTGAAAGGGGGAACTTGTCCTTATCCTACTATCCTTTGCCCTTTCAAAACCTCAGGTCATCGGGGACGTCTCCCCTGGGCCTAGCCTCCCTAAAGAGAAAGAACCTTCCCATCATGGTGACATTGGGTGGGATAGGTTCATGTTACGCCAGTTTAGCCCTCTACCTTATAGCCTTTTATCCTAGCTACAAATTGTGCGATAACAAGCACTAAGCTATAATTCCTCAGTACAAAGTTGGCATCTCAACAACATCAGCACGAAGCTGGAAATCTTCAGCACGAAGTTGGCATCTCAACAACATCATCACGAAGATGGAAATCTTCAGCACGAAGCTGGCATCTCAACAACATCAGCACGAAGCTGGAAATCTTCAACACAAGGTTGGCATCACAACAACATCAGCACGAAGCTGGAAATCTTCAGCACAAGGTTGGCATCAACACTACTCCCCCTTTCAAGGGAGGTCCTTTCGGACTATACCAAGCTTGTCTCGAAAGTGCTCAAACTTTACACGAGACAGAGGCTTGGTCAACACATCTGCAACCTATTCATCCATACTAACATAATGGAGCTTTATGGCTCCTCTCTGCACCATGTCACAAATGTAATGATATCGGATTTCTATGTGTTTTGACTTGTCATGGAAGACAGGGTTCTCTGTCATTTTTATGCAACTCTGGTTATCACATAGAATCAAGGTTGCTTCCATCTCCAGATCAAATAGACCTGTCAACAACTTCCGAAGCCATATGGCTTCACAACTGGCAGAACATTCAACAATGTATTCCGCTTCTGCCGTGTTGAGAGCAATACTTGATTGCTTCCTACTCTGCCATGAGATCATGGCTGACCCCAGACTGAAACAACATCCTAAGGTGCTCTTTCTGTCATAGACACTTCCAGCCCAATCTGAGTCGGTATATCCACTCAGTCTGAAGTCATGATCTCCATTATAACTGAGACCAAAATCTAACGTACCCTTAAGGTACTTCATCACATGTTTTGCAACAACCAGGTGAACACGTCTGGGCTCTACCAGGAATTGACTCAAGGTGTTCACAGCAAAATATATCTGGCCTAGTATTCGTCAGATACATCAACGATCCAATGATCTGTCTGTACAGTGTAGCATCAACCGATTCTGACGAAGTATCTACCAGGAGCTTCAATTTAGTTTCTATGGGTGTTATCATGGATTTACACTCCAACATATCAAACCTCTTCAGTGTTTCAACTGCATACTTCCCTTGGTTAAGGAAGATCTTCTCTGGGCTCTGCCAGACCTCAAGACCTAAGAAATAGTGCATTAGGCCAAGGTCTTTCATCTCAAATTCTGCAGCGAGCTTCTTCTTACAATCAGAAATGAGCTTTTCTTCTCAAGTTAGAAATAAGTCGTCCACATACAACAACAATATAACAGGCTCATCATTCATAACCTTGAAGTAAAGGTTAGAGTCAGCTTTACTCTTGGTAAAGCCCAAGCTCGTCAGGAAACTGTCAATTCTTCCATACCAAGCTCTAGGAGCTTGTGTCAATCCGTACAAAGCCTTCTTCAATCTGCATACATGAGTCTTTTTGTTTTCAACTTCAAACCCTTGAGGTTGTTCTATATACACTTCCTCTTCTATGACACCATTTAAGAAAGTTGTTTTCACGTCCATTTGGTGTAACTTCCATTTCATCTTAGCTGCAAGGGCTACGATGGTTCTGATTGAAGTGTATCTGGCTCTAGGAGAAAACGTCTCTTCATAGTCAATGCCTTCCTTTTGAGAAAAGTCACGAGCAACAAACCTTGCTTTATATTTCTCAATACTTCCATCAACAACATTTTTTATCTTGTATAGCCATTTGGAAGATACCACATCCTCTTCGGTCTAGGAACTATTTCCCATACATCTTCTTTATAATGGATTGGTATTCTTTTGTCATGGCATTTGCCCATTCTTTCTTCTGAATGGCTTCTTCAAAGCAAGTGGGTTCCTTTTCTAAGAGATCACACATCAAAGCCATATAACTGGAAAATGGCTTGGGTTTCTTGACTTGTCTCATGGTTCCTTCGCAGGCACCATACTTCTCTCCATCTTAAATAAGTTTCATTGCCCAAGTTGGCTTTCTCTTGTGGGAGATCGTCATCTAGGGAGGTTCTTGAGATTCTATTATGTCATGATCTTCTAGAATCTCCTCATCAGGGGAACTTATGACTTCCCTCATTGGTTCTGCAACTCTGGGAGCTACAGGTTCTTCTTCAAGCTGGCATCTTCTTGATTTCTTGAGTGCTGCATCTTCAGCAAAGGTTACATCTCTGTTGATCTCAATATGATGGTAACTTGGTATATAAATTTTGAAGGCCTTGGAGACCTCATTGTATCCAACAAATATTCCCTCCTGAAGGGTCCAGCTTGGTTCTCTTCTATTTCAGAATGTGTACAAATACTGGATGGCCAAATATTTTGAGATGGCTTACTTCTGGTTTCTTTTCGGAGAACATCTCTTCAGGGGATTTGAACCCAAGTGCACTATGGGATAATATGTTTTGTACATACATTGTTGTTCTTGTTGCTTCTGCCCATAAGTGCATTGGAAGATCTTGATCATGGATCATAGTCTTCACTGCTTCCATTATAGTTTTGTTCTTTCTTTCTACTACACCATTTTGTTGAGGATTGTAGGGAGTGGTAAGGGCTATGAAGGAAAGAGACCAAGCGAAAAATGGCCTCGAGGTAGAATGGGTGGACACCGAACTCTACATGAATAATGGGTTGTGGAACCGTCCACTTGCAGCAGATGATGCGCTTGAGAAGCAGCGCATGGACTCTCTATGTATTGGCCCAATATGTCTGTAACAAGCTCAGCCCCTAGATCTGAAAGCCATAGAGAATGATGGGTCTGATAATCGCCTCCATGAGGTAGAGTTTGGATGAGATGTCCTAAAACTAGCCTAAGAAGCATTGTCTCTCGATGAGGGCCAAGGAACCATACCCTTTACTGCGTCAAGGCTGAAGGGACTATTCCATACTAAAACGACGTCTCGTGAATTGTACTCCTAGGTAAGTGTAAATCGTTAAAGGAAAGTCATACTTGCCATTTTACTTGACAGATTTAGCCAAAACCAGTCTTCTTTAACACCATTTGGCTTTAGCAGAGTTGACATACTTACTATCTTCAGGGAACAAGGAAAACTTGGCATTTTTAACAAGTCCACCAAGCTTTTTGAATGAATACTTATGCTAACTCCACTAAGGTCAAACTTTAGGCAAAGAATGGATGAAGTATAGAAAATGAAAGCAGCCAAGGGCGAGTTAGAGCCTTAGGATTAGACCCTTCGTAATTTCATACACAAGAAATCTTCTCACAAACTGCCACATGTCACACCTGAAGACAATCCAATTGCATAACACTAATCTTAACTCCTCACTTTTTCATCCATTGAAACAATGACCACCCCACCACTACATGCTTGGAACCATAACATCCCTATACCTTCCATACATAGAAACTGCTAACTATAGACATGCCCAAAAAGCAATCTTCTTCCAAAAAGAAAAAAGAAAGAAGTGGGAAAGATTGATCATGAAAGGAGGTATCATCAGTCTATCTTCTGAAAAAGCAAAAAAGCGGGCAAGACTGATCATCTCGCATGCAGGAAAAAGCAGTCTCATTGGACTAGCTTTTTTACCAAGAGCATGAATTTATAAATATCTATGTTGTGTAGGCCCCCGAATCTCGGGCTCATAGAAAAAAACATATGCCAAGAATAGCAATTTCCTTGAACTCCTGTGAAACTAACTCTGAAATAGGCTTTGATCAATGCAAAAATCAAGATGTGCCTGCAATGGAACCAATTTGATGGAATTTCGCTGGGTCTTAACCCTCCAGTARCACAAGCACAACTAGGGGTTAACAGCACCATACGCAAATAAACCAAGCAGCCAAGTCTTGAACCAAGTCCAAAAAAAGAGCCATTCATGCTTGATGGTGAATAACTAGTGGAGAAGCTTAAACTCAATTTGACAGAGAATTGCASAGACATTACACTTTAATTCCATAGTGAAGATCCATGTTGGAGAGATGAACATGTTGATGATTATAGCTTCCTGAGACATCCTCCAGGACACAGACTGAGTGAGTCAACCTTTGAGAGAGCCCATGAGTTGGGTGTGCCCATGAGATGGGTGTGTCGTTCCTCTCTAAGACTGAGATGGAACGGTGTGTGCCCCTATGTGGGGTAAAGATGCCCATGAGATGGGTGTGTTAATGTGTGTGCCCATGTGTGGAGTGAGAATGCCCATGAGATGGGTGTGTCATTTGAGATGAAACGATGTGTTCCCCTGTGAGGGGTGAAGGTGCCCATGTGATGGGTGTATCGTTCTCCTCTGTGTAGAGAGTTGAGACGAAGTGGTACTCCAGATGATTCTCTTGTGAGACACAGTGAGATAGAGATCTGTTGAGTAGGACGTCCCTGTGGCTGAGCACAGGTGGACGTGCCCCTAGTGGTTGAGCACTAGTGGGTGTGTGAGATCCCTTGTTATATTGTCTGAGAGTAAGATTTACCTGTAACCCTAATTGTGATGTAAAGGGTACAGGTCGGCCCCACCATAAAGTGAAAGATAATTAATGTAAAAAATAATTAATATTGTAATTATTAATTATATTTTGAGTTATTGAGGTCGGCCCTGTTGTGCCAATAGACACCACTTTTGATGTGTCCAGTCCAGTATAAATAAAGGTGATTTCCCCATTGAGGAAACACACAACACACATGTGATTTTGGAAATTTCAGCAAGTACAGATTCTAGGGCTGAAGTGAGCACCTCTCTTGGGCGCTAGCTTCTTGGTTTTGGAGAGCACCCTTTTGTGTGCTAGGTCTATGGTGTGGGAGGTCTTTCTCTTGAGAATATAGCAAAGGATTGTTGGGTTTTCTTCCCTTGTTGAGAAGGGTTTCCGAAGATATTTCTTGTGTTCTTGTGCATGGTATTTCTTCTTGTGATCTTGGTTATTGCAGCAATTGTGAATGGTGTAGCTGCATTTGTCTATGGTTCAAGTAAATGCTAAAATTGAAATAAACCTCATGCTTGAACCTAGCATAGTGAAAATTCAACATGGTTTCAGAGCATAGGTCTCGAAGAACCCATTGCACAAGCTTCAAGCAAGCCGTCCTCTCACTTCTGCAGAACCGTACGGCCCTCCTAGGGTTTCCAGAAAATACGTACGACCCTCTCCTTTTGGGTGTTCCAACACTTAATACTTGAAAGTTGGGGCTAAAAATTATATAGGAGTGTACGACCTCCTTCAACACACCTCCAACAAGCTTCAGATTGCATTTCCGAGCATTTTGGATTTTTTGGCCCTAGGGTTTTGCAATTCTCTGTAGAAATTTCAGAATTAGGGTTTATGCAGCTCATTGAAGGAGCTTTTCAACTCACCAATGTTCTTCTGACTTTCAAGGCTTACTGTTGGCAGTCATAAGCCCAACAAAACCTAAGGCTGCTAGCCTAGCCTAGCCGTTAGGTTTTCTAGACCAGTTGGCAAGGGTTTGTGAAGAATCTAAAAATATGATGAACAGAACTATGATGGAAGATAAGCTTGATGGATCAAGCAAATACAGTTCCTAGAAGCCAAGACTTCAGAGGGATGAAGACATCAAAGAAGAAGCCTTCTTATTCATTTCAACACTCTCAGGTATGGTTCCTACTAATGATGATACTTGGTTAATTGACAGTGGTGCCTCCAGGCACATGACCGGATTTAGAGATCACCTGACTAATCTTGTTGAGAAAGAGACCAATCTTGTTGAGAAAGAGAACAATCACCATGACCGGATTTAGAGACGGTGCCAGATATAATGTGAAAGGGGATGGAACTTCTACCTTCCAACTAGATTGTGACATGCATCTTCAGTTAAGTGAAGTACTATATGTACCTGGGATGAAGAGGAACCTTGTCTCCATTTCTGCCCTAGAAGACAAAGGCTACAAGGTTACCTTTTCTAAAGGAAAAGTTCTTGCATGGCACAAGGACTCACATATAAATTCTGCCAGAGTAATTGGTGTTCGAGAAAGCAGCTTATACAGGTTGACCATCAGACCAGTCCAGGCCCTGTTACATGATACTATCATCTTGAGTGAGCTATGGCATAGGAGACTTGCTCACATTCATTATAGAGCCCTTCCAACTCTAGGGAAAATGGTAACAGGCCTTCCAGAGATACAGAGTCAACATAAAGGTGTTTGCAGAGGTTGTGCCCTTGGTAAGAATGTCAAAGGGTCCTTCTTCAGCAGTGAAAATAGATCCAAGGAAATCTTGGACTTGATACATTCAGATGTGTGTGGGCCAATGACCGTTGCCTCCCTGAATGGATATTTGTACTATGTACTCTTCATAGATGATCACTCTTGAAAAACTTGGATTTACTTCCTGAAGACCAAAGATGGAGTCTTTGCAAGATTTCAAGAATTCAAAGCTCAGGTTCAGAACCTGACCGGAAGAAAGGTCAAGGTACTAAGATCAAATAATGGAGGAGAATAAACCTCCAAGGATTTCAACAATTTCTGTATTGAAGCAGGGATTGAGAGGGAGTACACAGTTCCTTACAACCATCAACAAAATGGGGTTGCAGAGAGGAAGAACAGAACCATCATCGAGGCAACCAAAGCGATGATACATGATCAGAGTCTACCTATGACTCTGTGGGAAAAAGCATGCATGAAAACAGTATATGTTCAGAACAGGAGTCCTCACCAAATTTTGAAGAACATAACTCCCGAAGAAGCCTTCACCGGAGTGAAGCTTGAGATTGGACACTTCGGGATATTTGGGTGCCCAGTATATTTTCATGTACCCAAAGAGAAGAGATCCAAGCTAGACCCTTTAGGGAGAACGGGTACATTTGTGGGATACAGTGAATCTTTGAAGGCATATCGGATCTACATCCCTAGTCAGAGACAAATTGAGGTAAGCAGAGATGTTATCTTTGAAGAAGAGATAGACTTTCAAAGATCCATAGAATCTCAGATGGAGATTGACAGTGAGACAGTACCTTCTCCCCCTTCAGTAGTTTAGAGGGAGAAAGCCATTATTCCAGTTGATCCAATTGTTCCAGTTGCTCCAGTTGATATCCCCAGATATATTGCAGTAGGGCATAAAAGACATGTCTGGGCTCAACAAACTCTGCAGGAGGCAGAGGGACATGCAACCCATCAAGGCACATCCCGAGAGAGCAAGAGACCAAAGAGATTTTCGAGCTACTTTTCAGCCATGAGCCACATCATTGATTCTGAGCCTTCTTGTCATGGAGAAGCGATAGGTGAGCAGGTATGGAAAGATTCCATGACAAAAGAATATCAGTCCATCTTGAAGAATGATGTATGGGATATTGTTCCGAGACCAGAAGGGAAGTCTGTAGTGACTTCCAAGTGGATCTATAAGATCAAGCATGCAGTTGATGGAAGTGTCGAGAAATACAAAGAAAGATTTGTAGCCAAAGGATTCTCATTAGTAGAGGGAGTTGACTATGATGAGACATTTTCTCTAGTAGCCTGATCCACTTCCATCCGTACTATCATTGCACTAGTTGCATCCATGGGTTGGAAACTACATCAGATGGATGTAAAGACAGCCTTTCTCAATGGTGAGATTGAGGAAGAATTTTACATCAAGCAGCCAAAAGGATTCGTGATACACGATGAGAAAAGTCGTGTGTGTAGGTTGAAGAAAGCCTTGTATGGACTAAAGCAAGCACCCCATGCTTGGTACGAGAAGATGGATGGATTCTTGATGAGTTTGGGCTTCAACAAGAGTGTTGTTGATCCAAACCTACATTATCATATTGTTGGTAACGAGTGCCTAATCTTGGTCCTGTATGTGGATGATTTATTCCTCACTGGTTCAGAAAGACTTATTGTTGAATGCAAGTGAGCATTGACTTCTGAATTTGAGATGAAGGATCTAGGTATGATGCACTACTTCTTGGGACTAGAAATATGGCAAAGGACTAATGAGATTTTCCTGTGTCAAAGAAAATATACAGTGGATTGAAGAAGTTCGATATGACAGAGTGCAAATCCATGCCTACACCAATGGTGATGGATTTGAAGAAAATGAATGATGCTTCTACTGATTCAGGCGAGATTGATCCACATTTGTATCCATAGCTGATTGGATCATTGATGTATCTGCTTAACACCAGACCTGATATATGCTATGCAGTGAATGTACTTAGTCAGTTCATGAGTCAGCCGAGACAGACTCACTGGATAGCAGCGAAGCATGTATTGAGATATCTACGAGGCACAGTTGGATATGGCCTGAGATATGCCTCTAGTGTAGACTTGAGTTTGCAGGGATATCCGGTTTGAGTTTGGATATCCGGTTGTTGTTTTACCTTGGGGTCTGCCATGGTTTCCTGGTGTAGCAGGAAATAGAGCTATGTGGCCTTGAGTACCGCAGAAGCAGAGTATATAGCATTGAGTGTGGCAGTCCGCGAAGCAATGTGGCTTCGCAAGCTCTTGACAGATTTATTTGATCATGAGATGGATCCAACCATTATTCATTGTGATAACCAGAGTTGTGTGAAGCTCTCTTAGAACCCTGTGTTTCACAATAGATCGAAACACATGGAGATAAAATATCATTATATCAGAGACATGGTGCAGAGGAAAGCAGTACAAGTGCAGTACCTTCCTACACATGAGAAGATTGCAGATATCTTCACCAAACCGCTTGCCAAGACGAAGTTCGAGTACTTTCGTGAGAGACTTGGCTTGGTGGAGAATGCCTCCCTAGCTGAGAGGGAGTGTTGATGATTACAGCTTCGTGAGACATCCTCCAGGACACAGACTGAGTGAGTCGGCTTGTGAGAGAGCCCATGAGTTGGGTGTGCCCATGAGATGGGTGTGTCGTTCCTCTCTAAGACTGAGATGGAACGTTGTGTGCCCCTGTGTGGGGTAAAGATGCCCATGAGATGGGTGTGTTGATGTGTGTGCCCATGTGTGGGGTGAGAATGCCCATGAGATGGGTGTGTCGTTTGAGATGAAACGATGTGTACCCCTATGAGGGGTGAAGGTGCCCATGTGATGGATGTATCGTTCTCCTCTGTGTAGAGAGTTGAGACGAAGTGGTACTCCAGATGATTCTCCTGTGAGACACAGTGAGATAGAGATATGTTGAGTAGGACGTCCATGTGGTTGAGCACAGGTGGATGTGCCCCTAGTGGCTGAGCACTAGTAGGTGTGTGAGATCCCTTGCTATATTGTCTGAGAGTAAGATTTACCTGTAACCTTAATTGTGATGTAAAGGGTACAGGTCGGCCCCACCATATAGTGAAAGATAATTAATGTAAAAGATAATTAATATTGTAATTATTAATTATATTCTGAGTCATTGAGATCGGCCCTGTTGTGCCAATAGACACCACTTTTGATGTGTCTAGTCCAGTGTAAATAAACACACAACACACATGTGATTTTGGAAATTTCAGCAAGTACATATTCTAAGGCTGAAGTGTGCACCTCTCTTGGGCACTAGCTTCTTGGTTTTGGAGAGCACCCTTTTGTGTGCTAGGTCTATGGTGTGGGAGGTCTTTCTCTTGAGAATATATCAAAGGATTGTTGGGTTTTCTTCCCTTGTTGAGAAGGGTTTCCCAGGATATTTCTTGTGTTCTTGTGCATAGTATTTCTTCTTGTGATTTTGGTTATTGCAGCAACTGTGAATGGTGTAGCTGCATTTGTCTATGGTTCAAGTAAATGCTAAAATTGAAATAAACCTCATGCTTGAACCTAGCATAGTGAAAAGTTAACAGAACAGGCCGTAGGCCAATCGTTTATGGATCATCCCTTGAGGCTGAGAGACATGCAGCAGACTAGTTCTTCTTCCAGTTCCTCTAGAAAACCTTCCATCATGAGCCTTTTCTCTTCAACCTCGGATGCTAGGAGCGATACTTTTGCAGAGGAGGATGAGCTGCAGTGTAGCATCTCCATGTACCCCCTCTGAGGCATCCCTCCAGGGTGTTTAGGGCCTTTGGCTTTTGGCCCTTAGCAATCCATATATCAGATTTCCCAGCAGTATGTTCTCCTCTAACTATCAGATGTTAGATTTTAGATTAGATCTGCTTTTGGTTTTTATAGGACCAGCCTTTGCACTCCCACAGTCTATCGATACTATTGATACTATTTGTGGTCATTTATTTGACATCAATAAAATTATCTTATCTAATGAATCACAGTGGGAAACTGTATGGTGGTGTATAAAGGCAATATTTGGTTTCCTGGAAAATGTCAGGAAAAAAGTACAAGTATTTATGGCTAAATTAGATGCAAAATATACCATGATAAAATTGCTACAAAACTATCAAGCAGACAATATTTATTCCTACAATGTGACTTATGGACGATTTGTGTTTAACAAGTCTCAATATTCTATAACAGTATGTACAAGTAGACCAATATGTTAAGTCAAAAAATTTAGGCCAATGCAAAATATGCTGTTCAGACAGCATTTCTTAGCTAATACAATCACATGCCCAGAAAATAGGAGATAAACATTTTCGCATAGAATTGTAATTCTTCTTTTAAAAGTACAGTGAGATCATCATTTCTAAGCTCAATATTTACATATTGAATTTGGATATTCTGATTTATAAGTTCAAACATCTGAACTGTCCACTAGTCAATATCTATTATGTAGTCATCTCCAACATGCACAAAGTCATAGACAAACTTAGATCTATTTTATGTTGTTCTTTACATTTAGGATGCTTTATTTGATAGCTCAGGCACTTTATTTGGTTATACTCCAACAAAATCGTCCTTTATGTCATGTTCATTGATTCTGGTCATTTGTGGACATTAAGATAACTTATTTTTCTTTTAGGCTCCAACCTATGCTTCTCTAGCATCCACTGTAGTTTCAGTAAGAAATTAATTTATAAAGAGCAAAATTGTATTGGATATTAGAGGGAGTTGTTGTGTTGACTTTTGTTGGATGAAACAAACTTAAAGTCCAATTAAAGTTACCTCTTCCCAAGACTGTCCAGAAGCTTCAAGCAGAGCAGCATTGGAAGTTTTAAGTTCGACAGGAACCCCAGAAAACACTGATGCTGCTTCCTCCCAGCCTCTGTTATGCCCCATGCACCTGCGATACAGTTTACCAATTTTAGTGGATAAATAACCTCAGCTACTAAACTGAAGATGTCTATGCAGGACAATTCTTTTTCCTTGAAAACTGATGTTGATAAAAGCACCAATGTCCTAAAATATCTGAAACCAAAACAACCTTACCCCACTTTTTTCAATTCCTGAGATCCATATGGATTCTACAAGTTACTTCCCTATAGGTTTAAAAAAACAGTTTTTTCGAGTCATCTTGTCCATGGCCATCCACTTACTTTTTAAGCAAAAAACTAAGCAAGGCATAATTCATGTCATTGCAAAAATAGTTTTGGTCGAGAAACCAGAATTTTAGAAGAGTATAGTCTCCACTATTTTTTGCTGGATAAATCAAAGCACATTCCTCCCTAATAACCATGAGATCAATGATTCAGGTAGAATGCCTTTGTTTGTAATGGCTCATTTAATCTTATCAGATTGTGACTAAAGATGTGATGTGTTGTTGGGCTGTCCATTCTTTAAAAGGCTGTCCTTCTTTGTGTTAATGTTTATGCCATTATTATAGTTCTTTGCATTTCAATAGATAATAGCAACATAAGAACAAGATCACTGAGAAATACACATTCACAAGAGACACAGCATTTATCCTGGGAAACCCTCTAGGGGAAG
>SNQJ01S0038452.1:49495-81052 GCA_010110895.2 Picea sitchensis | reverse complement strand
CCCTAAACTGCAACAAGATTTATATAGGTGACGTCACATAGTTTTGATCTCTTGCTTATGCTTGCAACGTTGTGACATTTGTCATCTCTTTTGATAGGTTTTGAGCCATTGATTACATCCATAAGCTTGTTAGGTAAAACGTTATGCTCTTTCCCTTTCAAAACAACTCATTACTAGGGCTGACGTCATCTCCATTGCAGCAACAATATATATGACGCAGCAACATTATATATATGAGCTAATTTGAGATAGTTATTGCATTGTGAATTAATACAAGGTCTGAATTGTGAACATTGAATGCTTATTATCTATTATGCTTTGTTGAAGAAGTGATATAAACCATTTGTCTTTGTTTAGCCATCATTGACTTCGTCAATAATAGCACTTAATCATCTGCTCATATATATGATAAAGATAGTCATTAATATCATGAAGTACTAACCCACTGCAAGCACATATTCTAGTTTTCTTTGTCTTGTCTCACAAACAGGTGCCATTCAGTGGAAGATTCTTCTTGACTATCTCATCTTTGGCAGCAATCTGTGATTAGTAAAACGTTATGCTCTTTTCCCTTCTAAAAACAACTCGACATTAGGCTGACGTCATCTCCATTGCAGCAACACATAGTACTGACGGCAACATATTATATATATATGAGCTAATTTGAGATAGTTATTGTATTAATTAATAAGGTCCGAATTTTGAACATTGAATGCTTATTATCTATTATGCTTTGTTGTTAGCTTGATATAAACCATTTGTCTTTGTTTAGGCCATCATTGACTTCGTAAATAACAGCATTTAATCATCTCATATATAGGATAAAGATAGTCATTAATATCAAGGAAGTACTTTTACAACCACCGCAAGCTATTATTATTCTAGTTTTCTTTGTCTTGTCTCTCAAACAAGTGCCATTCAGTGGAAGATTCTTCTTTGACTATCTCATCTTGGCAAAGAACTGGTGAGGAAGGGAAACTTCTTTGACTTGGTCCATTATCCTTTAGCCCTTCATTAACCCAGATTGCTTAGGGACGTCTCCCTTGGACTAGCCCTCCTAAACAGAAAGAGCCCCCCATCGAGGTGACAGTGGGTGGGGATGCTCCTGTTACGCCGGTTTCAAGCCTCGACTCAAACTGCCTGAACCCTTCCTACAAACCGTGCGATAACAGGGAGCACTCCAAGTTTGTTTAGGGAGTGCTTCCCACAAAGGTAGGGAATGCCATTTTTAGCTATGGAGCATGCTCTTGGAAAACGCTTCCAAGTGGGTTTGATTGCGTGCTCTTGAGGGCTCTCTTGCTTGAAGTGTGTTTTAGGGGCGAAGGAGTGAGGGGAGGGGGTCGCTTCAGTGCACCTTTTCCTAAGGATGTGCTTGGCCTTCTAGTGCCATACGTCTAGCTCTTTAAATATTTCTATCCATTTGGATAGTTGACATCATTAAGATTCCTAGCAATTTTGTTATCATAATTTGAGAGTCCCCCAAGATTATTGTTTCAAAGGAGGTTGAAAAGAGTAGGGGATTCTTCTTGGTTATTTGTAGAATTAGCTATATTCCAAGCATATCTTTTGCAAACTTTTCCTTCCAAAGATACGATGATTCCTCTTGATCCAGAAGGTTATGAATCTCCTTTAGACGCTTCATCAAAGACAAAGGCATATTTTCGTTGTGATTCATTCCAATTTTTGATATCACTATTCTTAGTGTTGATTTTGCAATGAACTTTAGTGCTTAATTGCACTTGCCTTCAGGGATCTTGTTCTACCTTGGTGGCCACCTAGATTGCCCATGCTTTTAACCATTTCACTTCCTTGGGTAATAGCAATGTTACATTTATCACGATGAGGGTCCGAAATATAACTTATTGGCAATGACGGGGAAAATATTGGGAAACTTGAAAAAATACAAAAATAATATTTTTTTTTTTCAAAATTTTAAGCATCTAAAGCAACAACAACATCAAGCAAACACATTGATACATAAAAATGAAAATAAAACTGATATATAAGATGTCAAGTGGTATATCACACATCGATACTGAAATATGATATCTGTCCCGAGTCATACTTCCTGATAGGATGATACAAAATCACATCAAAACAAAAAATAAATGTATCTCATGAGATGAATCATGGCAATGAAAACAATAGATTTCCCCTTGTTTGCTTCATGGAAAATGGTCACAATATCCTCAGAACTTAATCCCCCAACTCACTTTTGCAAAATGAGGGTTATAATACTAAGAATCAGGTTATAAGGGGAGATTGATGCAGGCAAAGCGATGATTTCCATTTACTTGTGATAATTACTGAAATTATTGCGATAATTTCAAAAGATGAAATTTCTGTGATAATTATCTTTGATATTATCATTTTGGGGAATGAGTCATGATATGAGTGAATATTGTCGATAAATGTAACACTGGGTAATAGGGTGTAGGGCTTTCCATTAAGTGGGAAATTTTATATCATTGTCTCCCTAATTAAGTTTACACTGTTTTTGTTGTTTTTGTAAATTCTCTTAGCTAACCTTCGTATCACTTGTTGGACACGTAATCCTTGGGATTGCGTTACTTGTAACATAAATTGTAAATATGAAGAGGTGTAGGTGATAAGAAGAGTTACCCATTAGGGAAGACCAACAATCATTTTTTGTATATTTATTGAGTTTCAAACTAATGCAATAACACAAGAGTGGAGTTACTAGTTCTGCCAAGACCTGGCCTAACAGTGGTATCAGAGCGCAGGTTAAGTCCATTATTTCTCTTGGCATTTTCTTTCCCCTAACATGCAAAAAATGCCTTCTTGTCTGCCCCTCTTCCTTCTGGCACTCTGGTCGATTCTTTGTCTTTCTGCGTTTCAATTTATCACGTCTCTCTCGTTCCAACCACTTGAAACCCTAATTTGCGAAAACCTAATTCTATCAACTGTCCACTAGGTATCACACTTGTTGCCCGTCGACTATCCAATAGTCTGTATGCGTAGCCGAACCCACAGACTCCCTTCGGCTTACCAAACGTAACCCTAATTCGAGGAGGAGAGACATGGCAAATAGTTGAATGTGGACGTGATGATGTTTAGATTGGAGACAACAGAGTCCAAGTCGTAATCGTCGTCCACTTGAAGGGAGTCCTCGATCGACACTTGAGAGAATTGAACATCATGTTTGGTTCATGCATCATCAAACGAAGCACATTGACTGAGGTTTGACCAGGCAACACTCTTGTTATGGAAAAGCAATGAGGGCCACTACTCTGCACCACATGGACCACGTTCGACACCCCAAATAAATTATCAACTTGATCTTGATATGCTACAAGCTGCCTCTTTGCTCGAATTTGTTCAAGCACAACTCACCATAAATTGTGACTGCAGGAAATTATCAACTTGATCTCCTCTCTTTGCTCTACTACGTTCTCCACCAAAACTGTGTTCGGAAACCCTAATTCGCTGCGTTGGGAGTTGTGTGGCGGTTTTCATTTTCCAATGCACGAGCTCATGTGTACACCAGACCCAATCAAACCTGAGATCGTATAAGAGGCTCATGCGTGGTATCGATTGTTCCTTTACATTGTCCACCTTTACATGCGATATCTTATTTTCCTGACTATTAGTTCACCAGTTTGTTGCTGCTGCACGTGAGTGAAGGTGGAAGAAGATGCATTCTATAATTACCATCATCGACATAGTGTTGACTAGCAAAGGGTACTACAAAGAATGGTACAGAAAGATCAAACGCACATTGATCTTCAACGACCTATGGAATGGTATTTGCGAAGCAACAATTGCCAATGAAGAAGAAGTCGAATCAGTTGTTACTGAAGATGAATCAGAAGCAAAGCCGAAGAGTAGCAAATCGACCATTTCTAGATCAAACAAAGAACGTGCTATATGGAAGGACAAAGACCAGAAAGCATATGTTGTGATTTCTGCAACAGTAAGTGAAGAGGTGAGCCATCATATTGCTTCTATTAACGACTCTTATAGTACTTTGAAGAGATTGAATGACTTGTATGACACTCAAAACTGGAACTCATACAATTTATGGTTAAACTCTTCAACCTAGAGTTGAAAAATGATGACCCTATGGCTTTAGCTTTTGAGATCAAAGCCATAATGCATGGCATTGATGCCACTCGGGTGAAGATAGACCTTCCTCTCACAGCCTTCATTAAGGCCCTCTACCCTACATATTCTCACTACCTTGAATCTCTGCAATCAAGTCGTCAAATGAAATCCATCACATTTGATAAGTTGGTGGAGAAATTGCAGAACATGAGAAAGTCTTTGGAAAAAATTCATCTCATTCCATCGGTCAGGCCGTGTGCCTTGCTCAGAAAGAAAAGAGTCAGTCACATGATTCTTCTAGAGGAGAAGGCAACAAAAAAAGACGTGGAAGAAATACTTTCAGAGGTAGGGGGGGTAGACACAACCAAGGTGATAGATCCAATCTTCACTGTACCTGCTGCAAAAAGAATGGGACACATGAAGCGAATGACTGCAAAGTTCCATGGGAGAAGATCAACGAAGACAAATAAAATTAGAAAGAGGACAAAGGTGGCACTTCAAAACCAGCAAAAGGTAATCCACTTGAATTTGCTCGTGACATTGTTTCTCATTGCAATATAGGAGCAACAAAAGATTTGTTTAACACTTCATATACTCCTTGGAGAGATGCATGGCTTCTTGACACAGGTGCAATCTCCCACATGCCATTTCAAAGAGACTTCTTCGAAGACATCAATTACAATGTAGATGGCATAGTGTATTTTGCAAATAAATCGAGTTTCAAACCTTCGGGAATGGGCACCATCAGACTTAAGTTGCCTGGATTCATGGATTTTCTTCTGCATATTGTGCTCTATCTTCTTGACCTGTAAAGGAACTTGTTGTCCCTTGTGCGCATCCGACAACAAGGCCACTCTATTCATATGTTTGGTGGCAAAGTTGAAATAAGGAAGGATTCTGACAACATGGTTGCCATGACCAGAATGGAGGATGGAAGACTGCTGAAATTGAAAGGGACATCTGCCCATACAGAGAATGTTGCATACCTCTCTCATCACAATGAAGGTATACTGCCATCTAGTCTCTTGTGGCATGCTAGATTTGGTCATATTAATTCTGACAGCTTCCATGTATTGTAAAAGAATGGTCTTTCTAGTTTACTTACTATTCCTAGGAAATTGAAGCAATGTGATGCTTGTATCCTTGGAAAGCATAGCAAACAACATTTCATGATTCTACTTTCAGAGCATGTAGAAAACTTGAACTGATTCATTCTGATTTACGTGGCCCTATGCTTATTCCTTCTGCAAATGGCAATAAATATATCATGTCTTTTATTGATGATTACACCAGGATGTGTTGGGTGTACTTGCTGAAAGATAAATCACAAGCTTTTGAAACTTTTAAAAATTTTCATGTATGGATTCAAAATGAACCTCAATTTCGTATTGGCTCTCTTCGTACTGATAATGGAAAAGAACATACATCTAATGAATTTGAAAGCTACCTTTGCCAACATGGGATCAAGCATCAAACCAAAGTTTCATACAATCCTCAACATAACGGTGTCGCTGAATGAATGAACATGACACTCCTAAATATGGTTTGTTCCATGATGTTTTTCAAGAATGTAAAATTGATGTTTTGGGTTGATGCAGTTCTATGTGCAGTTTATGTGAAAAACATGTGTCCATCTCATGCTCTTGAAAACAAGACTCCTTATGAAATGTGGTGTGGCCTCATTCCTTCGGTGAGGCATCTCAGGGTCTTTGGTTCCACCTGCTATGCCTTGATTCCTAAGGAACAAAGAAGAAAGCTTTATGCAAGGAGTCGGAAGTGCATCTTCTTGGGGTACTCGAATACCACCAAGGGATGTCATCTTTACGATGAGACAAATAAGAAATTCATCGTTTCTAAAGATGTAATCTTTCTTGAATCCTCCAAGAATGACCAAATTGTTGAGAGGCAACTTGATCATCTAGATAGATTCACTCGTGTAAAGACATATCATGAATTTGATGATGAAATTCCACATCTTGAAGGGGGGATCCCTATCTTGGGTCAATCTCTGGAATCTCCTTTTGAAGCACCATCTCCCCCACATGAAGTTCCAGCCACTTCATCAGAACCTGAAGTTCATTTGGATGATGTGATGATTGAGAGGATTGAAAAGATGAGTCTTGTTGATAACTCAACACCATCTCAATCAACTGAGCAACTTGGACCATCTCAGAAAGGTCCAACAAAATGGCTCACAAAAACACTTGAAAGTGTTCATCTTGATGAGGTTGGAAAGACATGAACCAGGATTTACTCAAGACAAGATGGAGGTAATTCAAACTCAGGTGATGTAGATGACATGGATGTTTCATATGATCGTGAGTTAAATTTATCTACTAACCTTGAACCAACTTCCTTTGAAGAAGCCACTTCTCGTCATGAATGGAAAGAAGCCATGTAGAAGGAATATGATTCTCTCGTCAAGAATGGGACATGGAAGTTGGTGGATCCTCCATTCCGAACCAAGCCAATTGACTGCAAGTGGGTATTAAAGAAAAAATACAAATCAGATGGCTCACTTGACAAGCACAAAGCAAGGCTTGTGGAAAAAGGATTTGCACATAAAGAAGGTGTTGATTTTGAGGAGACTTTTTCCCCCACAGTAAAATGGGCTACTATCTTTTCCATGGCAGCACATAATGGATGGAAAATTCATCAAATGGATGTGTAGATTGCTTTCTTGAATGGAGACTTGAAAGAGAATGTTTTCATGTCTCAGCCAAAAGGATTTGTTGTTAAGGGACAAGAACATAAGGTATGCAAGCTCATCGAATCCTTATATGGCCCGAAACAAGCACTGTGAGCCTGGTATGAAAAGCTAACTGAGCATCTTATGAAATTGAATTTCAAGCACTACAACCTTGATGATGCAACTTTGTTTGTGAAGAAAGTTGGCAAAACCATTCTATATCTTGTTGTATATGTAGATGATCTGTTGATAACAAAGAACAATGAAAGCTACATTGCATCTATAAAGAAAGAGTTGAAGAAAGGCTTCGAGATGACAAATTTGGGACATCTTCATTACTATTTGGGAGTTGAGGTGATTCAAAATTAAAAGTACATATTCATCTCCTAGAAGAAGTACATTGGAGATCTGTTGAACAAGTTTGGCATGGCTGAGTGTATTCCTGTTTCTACTCCAATGGATCATTATTTTAAGCTCATATCAAAAGAAGGGAATGAATTTGAGGATGCAACCAAGTACAGACAACTTGTGGGAAGTCTTATCTATCTTACTACCACTAGACTAAACATTTCATTTGTTGTTGGGATTCTTTCCAGGTTCATGCAAAATCCTTGTGAAGGACATTGGTCTGCTGCAAAAAGAGTTCTAAAATACTTGAAGGGAACTCAGTATTTTGGACTCAGGTACTCTAAGGTGGATGACTTCAACCTGATTAGGATATTCTGATTCAAAGTTTGTTGGGGATAAGGAAATTGGAGTGTCAACTTCATGCTATCTCATTAGTCTTGGATCATCAGTTGTCTCCTAGAGATTACGCAAACAATCAGTCCCAATAGATTCCACAACAGAGGCAAAATATGTGGCAGCTATAGAAGCAATGAAGGAGATTGTGTGGCTCAGGAAAATACTTGAAGATTTGTAGGAGAAACAATTGAATTCTACTCCTCTTCTAGTTGACAATACTTCTGCAATATAGAAGAAACCTTCTAGTAAGTCCTCTTACATTTATTATATCTAACTACCATAGTGGGCCTTATTTAATATTATAGTGGACCTAGTCCACCTTACATTGAATGGCATCCACTATTATCACTATGGGCCCTCTGCCCCCCCCTACTACCTCTCTGGATACCTAACACGAGTTGGCCAAGAATCCCAGATTCCATGATCGAACAAAGCACATCGACACAAAGTATCACTTGATTTGATATCATGTAGAGGACAAGACTATTCACTTGAGACATTGTTCCACAAATGAGCAAATTGTGGACATCTTCACCAAAGCGATTGGAAGAGAAAAATTTGAGAAGTTCAGAATGATGATTGGACTCACAAACACCCCTTTGAATTAAGGCGGGGAATGTTGGACACGTAATCCTTGGGATCATGTTTCTTGCAACATAAATTGTAAATATGAAGAGTTGTAGGTGATAGGAAGAGCCACCTGTTAGGGAAGACCAACAATCAATTTTTGTGTATTTATTGAATTTCAAGCTAATGCAATAACACAAGTGTGGAGTTACCAATTCTTCCAATACCTGGCCTGACATCACTAAAGGTCTGTCTATTTCTATTAGACATATTTTTGAGAAGACCACTTTGGAATCAAGCTATAGATTGCAATGACTTGCTCTCCTTTAAGTCCACAAGGATAAGAAGAGTGGCCCACATTGAACTATTGATCTTTAGAATTTGGCCTACAGGATATGGGAAGACCTACATCCATTTGAAGAAGAAGCTAGCCTGAGATTGAAGCTGAACACTCAAAAAAAGAGATGGTTAGATGATTTGTCATCCAAACAACACAAGGGGCATCTTGTGGGGCCAATAATTTCCCTTTTAATCAAGTTTTTGCTTGTTCACCAGAAAAAGAAATCAAACTTTGAGATAGAGTTGGTCAAACAATTTTTTTTTTCAAAGGATGCTTGGATAGGGAGGAGTAGAACCTCTATTTAACAACTTGTGATATCCTTCCTTAACTAAGTAGCATCATGCCTTGGTAACCCATATATGAGAGTCTTTATCTTTTTTTGAGAGGAGGGTTTTCCCTTCTAGAGAGAGCATGAGATTAACCCAAATATGGGCCAAGGCTTTGGGGATAGGGATGGGAGATGCCTTGTTTTCCTAGAGAGGACATTTTGAATTAGACCAAGAGGAATTATCAACCAAAATCGAGATACTATTCCTAGAGAACGATTGAAAGAGAGGGAGAAAGTCAATATTGACACTGAGAGGGGGAGCCCTGAGAATGGAGTCGTCCCAAATTCTATTAGATAGCCCATCCTTTAGGAATCAAGAGATTGAATCCTTGATGAGAGGAATGACATTTAGGATGGATTTTAGAAAGGGCGAACCAATGAATGGGGGAATGCCTTTAAAAATGAAATTCTTTGATGCCCAAATTATTTCATAACAAAATATCTTTCCACCATACTTGTTCCTCGTTGATTAGATTCCAAAGCATCTTAGCTCACATTTCATTGATCCCTAATTTGGGATCTGTTTTATCTAGCCCTTACAAAGCAAGGCGATTCTTATTTTTTTCCCATGTTGCTAATGAGAATTTTGTCCTTCTTGACTGCTTTACCCCCTCCCATTAGAATTTCCTTATCAATTTTCCCTGTTTTCTTAGAATCCTAGAAGGAGCTATCAAATTTGAGTATAGATAGATAGGAAGACTAGACAAAATTGCTTGAATAAGAATTCTCCTACTTTGTAGGGTGAACCATTAGGTAGTCCAACCTACTATTTTCTTTTTAAAATTTATCTATTACGTGTCGACACTCTGAGGATTTAAGATATCCAATAGAGAGGAGTTCCCAAATATATTATGGATTTCAACTCTTGTGTTAGAAATTCTAATATTTCTAAATTCTCATGAGCATAGCTTCATCGAAATTTATCCCATATTTTTTTTCCATTTGTGAGGTTAACTTGGTCACATGAGGCATTAAGATAACATTATAGGATAGTCTTGAATCTTCTTGCAATTATTGTACATGCACACCTAATAGAAGAGTGTCATCCTTAAATTGAGATTGTTTTATTGATTTGGTGCCATTGATCAGTTCAATCCGTGGCAACCTTTCATTTAAATGCTTTGTTTGCAGAGCTCTTCCGAATAGGTAAGGGGGCAATAGACAACATTATCTAAGGCCTCTAGTAGCTTTTAAAAGACTAGAAGGTTTGCCTTTAATTAATGGAGAAATCCAAGGGGAGCAAGTACATCCTCTTACCTAAGCAAGAATCTCTTCTGATAAAATAAGACAAGATAATTTTATTAATGTCCAACAAGTGGCCACAAAAGTAGGTCAAATGGACTAACGAGGACAATCCAATGTAAATACAATATGGGAGTCAAAAGCGACTTCTAGATCAATATTGAAAGTAAAAGCAAAGCTAAGTATCTAGCTAAGAACTAAAAATTAACTGTCCAACAGAAAGAAGTAAGAGTAGAGTATGGATATCGTGATGCAAAAAGGGGAGCCTATTAATGCCCAAAACTGTATAAATTAAGCATCAACTATCGATCACTTTCTTGGTCTAAGCGAGAGGTAGATGTTGAATTTTTAGTGGTTACTCAAGCACCTGTAGTTTCTTTTCAATTTAGCAYGAACTTGAACCATAAACAATGCAACAACACAATAGCTGTAGTAAACCAAGATCACAAGAAGAATAACCATGCACAAGACACAAGAAGTTATCCTGGGAAAACCCTTCTCAAACAAGGGAAAAACCAAGCAACCCTTTACTATATTGCCAAGAGAAGAACCCTCTCCACAGAAAAACCTAGTGCACACAATAGGGTTCTCTATGACCAAGAAGGATAGCGCATAGAAAAGAGTGCGCACTAAATTTCAGCTCTTCAAGTATGCGTTGTGAGAGAATGAGATGTGATCCTCAATGGGGATGTATCTCTCTAATATATACATGACCTAACTCAATGAATGGATATGTCTATTGGCACAATAGGGCCGACTTGTACAACTAAATAATACAATTAATCTTTTACATAATAGTAATTGTCTTTACACAGTAGGGCCGATTTGTACCCTTCACAATACAAATTAGGATTTTACAATAGTCTTACTCTTTGACAAGATAGCAACGAGTCTCACACACATCCTCTAGTGCTCTGCCACTAGGGACAAGTCCACATGTGCTCAACCACAAGGGACGTCACTCTCAAACAGATCAACTCAACTAAATCCATAAGAGTACGAACAAGAGAGCCATCTCAAGGCATCTCAACTCAGTCCAGAGGAGCATGACAAGAGACCAACACAAGTCATTTCAACTCAGTCCAGAGGAGTACGACTCACCAATAACATAGGCGTTCTCACAGATCATCTCAACTCAGTGTAGAGGAGTACGATCTGGAGGCTGTCTCATGAAGCTGCAATCATCAACAATAGAGTGGGATTGGTACCTGGGTTTAAAGTCCAATGTGTCCTCAACTTCCCTCTCGTGTTCCTCACTAAGAGTACTTATGTAGGAGCAAGTAAGAAGAAGGATAAGTAAAATGCTTAGGGATTAACGAGTTTTCATCTCACTATTATTATTCCTTTTCTACCTCTGCAATTTTCATGAGTTTTTTGTTTTATTAGGGAACTAAAAATTTGATATTAACAAAATAGAACAATGGGAAAATGGCACTTGTTGCTGTCCTAATACACACTTGCAAATGTGAGCTAAGTCCGGCTCACTTAGTGTGTCCTTGGAGGCACAATGCCTAGGTTCAAAGCCCACGCTGTCACTTTGACTTGAACCTCTTCTGTCTAGGCTCAGTCCTAGGGAAGCCAAGGGGGGTAGTCCCTAGTTACTAGATAAGTTTTAGAGTTAGGTTCTAGGAGTTGATTTTAATTTCTTAAGGTTAGAGGGGATCTAATCTAGGATGCTAAGGAAGCAATGCAAGGTGCAAAGGTTAGCATGTCAAGTAGCGTTTTCCCTAAGTCAACTAAGACTAGTGCCTAAGGTTGGGCAAGGGGTCAACTAAAGTTAAAGTATGATTACAATATTACCTACAAAAGAATAACTTAACCAAATGAATACTAGATACAAGATTCACAATTAGAAAATGCTAGAATACAACAAACAAGCTAACCACTTCAATTATTTTGTGTTTGTGCAGGATATAAAGAGATCAAAGCATCATATAACATTTACAACATCAATATCAAGATCCTCATCACCAATACATCAAGATCATCAATACATCAATAAAGAAGATTAAGCACAAGTATTAGAGATGAAAGACAACCACTTTTAATTGTTAAACCCACGAAAGTTTTAGAAACTTAAGTTCAAGGTTGAGTTATTAAGCTTTCTTAAAATTATTAAGTTTTATTAAGCTTTCACCAAAGCCTCCTCCCCCTATTGCCAAATAACTGCTGGATGCTCAATAAGTGTTGCCACCCTAGCTTCGCAGGTTGGCCCGAAAGATTGAGTACTCCCTGAAAGGACGCATCTTGTGCACCGTGAGACTGTCCCCGGCCTACACCCTTCGTTGCATTCCTCAAACCCCGTTTTAGATGGTGAAGATGGTGGTCTAAGGTACCCTAAAGAGTCTATTAAACTTATATGTGAATTAGGCAGACTTTTAGGAGTGTTTGAGTGTTTTAAGAGTTTTATGACACTTTTAAATGTTGATTCAATGACTTGGCCGAAACTCACTTCAGCCTTAAAGATGTGTTGATTAAGTTATGAGATTAAGAGCATTAACACATATATGCTATGTGAGAGCAAGTCACTTAGATGCACAATTGAATAGCTTGAAAAGTAAAGAAATAAAGTGCAAGGGCAAGAACAACTTGCCAACAAGAAGAGAGACAATCACACTTATATTATGTTAAGAGCATGAGATATGAGCATTAAGTGTGAGAGAGCAGAGGAAATTTAAGTGCTTGCCTACTTATCAACTTATCAATTAAGTTACTTAGAGCATATGGCAAATGGCATTAAAGAGATCTATGCAAGAAAGAAGAACACCATCCACTTATTGAAGCAACTACACATTAAGGATTATAGATCTAAGCATGGCACATAAAGATAAACACTTGTAGTAAACTAAGCATGCATGAGATCTAGTTAAGTTGATTATGAGGCCCAATAGGCTGCATCGATATGTCACACATGGCTACACCTAGTGTGGACGTCCTCACCTCTTTTAGAAGCTACGACCCACTCAAACAATTCATCATCATTGTCAAGGGCTACTCCCTCATGACGTGTCCACTTGGTAAACTCCCAAGTGACATGTCCACATGGTCTGCTCCCATGGGACATTAGGTGCCACCCCAGGACAACTTGCCACTCCTCTAACAAGTGTCATGCTCAACTCAGTCTCAGAGGAGCGTTCTCCAAGTCGACCCAACCCAATATGGGGAGAAGATCAGGGGCATCCCCACAGATCGACCCAACCCATCCACCGGGGGAGAAGACTCGTCTCAGGTCGACCCAACCCAACGCAACTGAGGAGAAGACCCGTCTAAGGTCAACCCAGCTCAGTCCATTGGGGAGAAGATATGGAGAAGGCATAGGTTGACCCAACCCACTGCTCTGGGGAGAAGACTTGAAGAATGTCTCACGAAGCTGCAATCATCAACACTCCCTCTCAACAAGAGGGACATTCTTTATCATGCCAAGTTTATCACGAAAGTACACGAACTTTGACCTGGCAAGGGGCTTGGTGAGAACATCTGCGATCTGCTCATCGATAGGAAGGTATTCCACTCGAACTGCCTTCCTGTGCACCATATCACGAATATAGTGATACTTGATCTCAACATGTTTGGCACTGTCATGAGATACTGGATTCTCTGAGAGCTTCACACAACTCTGGTTTTCACAATGTATCACGGTGGGATCCAGCATCTGACCAAACAATCCTGCAAGGAGCTTGCAAAGCCACACTACTTTGCGTACTGCCGTACATACTCCAATGTACTCGACTTCTGCGGTACTTAGGGCCACAGAAGTTTGCTTCCTGCTGCACCAGGAAACCATGGCAGATCCTAGGCTGAAGCAACATCCGGAGGTGCTCTTTTTGTCAATTGTGCTTCCTGCCCAATCTGAATCGGGATATCCCTGCAATCTCATGTCGATACAAGAAGCATATCTTAGGCCATATCCAATTATGCCTCGTAAGTATCTCAACACATGTTTCGCAGTCACCCAATGTATCTGTCTCGACTGACTCATGAATTGTCTAAGTGCATTCACTGCATAGCAAATATCAGGTTTGGTATTAACCAGATACATCAATGATCCTATCAACCAAGTCTTAATCGGAAGAAGACTCACTCAGCTTCTTCAGATTTGTCACCATCGATGTGGTCATGGACTTACAATCTGTCATACCAAATCTTCTCAAGATCTCAACTGTGTACTTCCCTTGACTCAGGAAGATCTCATCAGTTCTCTGCCATACCTTAAGTCCCAAGAAGTAATGCATCATTTCGAGATCCTTCATCTCAAATTCAGAAGCCAACTCATGCTTGCACCAAGTAATGAGATGCTCTGCTCCAGTGAGGAATAAATCATCAACGTACAGGATTAGAATCAGGGATTCGCCATTATCAACTTTATAGTACAGGTTGGCATCAGCACCACTCTTGCTGAAACCGAAACTCATCATGTATCCATCAATCCTCCCATCCCAAGCACGGGGGGCCTACTTGAGTCCATATAGAGCTTTCTTCAACCTGCACACATGGGACTCCTTTCCATGAATCACAAAGCCATCTGGCTGCTCAATATACACTTCTTCCTCAATCTCCCCATTGAGAAAGGTTGTCTTCACGTCCATCTGATGTAGTCTCCAACCCAAGGCTGAAACAAGTGCAATAATCGTCCAAATGGAGCTATATCGAGCAATAGGATTAAAAGTCTTCTCATAGTCTATTCCCTCCACCTGAGAGAAGCCTCTGGCCAGAAATATCGCTTTGTGTTTCTCAATGCTCCCGTCAGTTGCATGCTTTATCTTATAAATCCATTTGGAAGTCACAACACACTTCCCTTTGGGTCTTGGAACAATGTCCCACACATCATTCTTCATGATGGACTGATACTCCATCATGGCATCCCTCCATACTGGCTGACTAGATGCCTCCTCATCAGTGGAAGGCTTAGAATCAATGATGTGGCTCATGGCTGCTATATAACTCGAGAATCTCTGGGGTCTCTTACTTTCTCTAAAAGTACCACGAGGAGCTGCATGTCCCTCTGCCTGCTGCAAAGTCTGATGAGCCCAGGCAGGTCTTTTCCGGCCCATTGTAAGTTCTCTAGGAACATCAATAGGATGTATTGGATCAATAGGCTCAATAGTCTCTACTGGCTCGTTTGGTTCTCTCTGTACTGCGAAGGTGTGAGGTGGGGAAGACACCATCTCTTCGTCTCTCTCACTGTCAGTCTCTATGTGAGACCTTCTCGATTTTCTGAAGGAAACTTCCTCCTCAAAGGAAACATCTCGACTCATTTCAATCTGTCTCTGACATGAGATGTAGATCCGATATGCCTTCGATGATTCACTATACCCAACAAATGTGCCCTTCCTGCCAGAAGGTTCTAGTTATGATCTTTTCTCCTTGGGTACGTGAATGTAGACTGGACACCCAAATATCCTGAAGTGTCCTACTTCAGGCTTAACTTCGGTGAAGACCTCTTCGGGAGTTATGTTCCTTAAACTCTTGTGAGGACTTCTGTTCTGGACATATACTGCGGTCATGGATGCTTCTGCCCAAAGAAACATCGGTAAACTCTGATCATGGATCATTGCCTAAGTTGCTTCCACAATAGACCTGTTCTTCCTTTCTGCAACTCCATTCTGCTGAGGGTTGTAAGGAACAATGTACTCCCTCTTGATTCCCGCGTCAATGCAGAAATCAATGAAACACTTGGAGGTATATTCTCCTCCATTATCTGATCTCAAGGTCTTAATCTTCCTTCCGGTCAGGTTCTCAATCTGAGCTTTAAATTCTTGAAATCTGTTAAGGAATTTTTCTGACACCTTGGATTTCAAGAAATAAATCCACGTCTTCCTTGAGTAATCATCAATTAAAATCACATAGTATAAGTATCCACTCAAAGAAACAACCATCATAGGCCCACACAAGTCTGAATGTATCAGATCCAAGATTCCTTTGGATCTGCTGTCACTGCTTGAAAATATCCCCTTGGCATTCTTGCCAAGAGCACAACCTCTACAAACGCCATCATGCTTAACACGAAGTGGTGGAAGTCCGATCACCATCTTCCCTAGAGCGGGAAGAGATCTGTAATGTAAATGAGCAAGTCTTCTATGCCAAAGCTCACTCAGACTGATAGAATCGTGTACAAGAGCCTGAACTGGATGAACTGTCAATCTGTACAAGCTGTCTTCTCGAACACCAATTACATTAGCTGAATCCATGCTAGAGTTCTTGTGCCATGTAAGAACTTTTCCATCAGAGAAAGCAACCTTGTAGCCTTTGTCCTCTAAGGCTGAAATAGAGACAAGGTTCCTTCTCATCCCCGGTATAAACAATACATCACTCAAATGAAGTGGAATACCTGAGTCTAGTTGAAGGGAAGTGGTTCCAGTTCCCTTCACAACATATCTAGCATCGTCACCAAGTACAACATGTAACCGAGAATCCTTCTCTACTGGTTCAGTGAGATGTTCTTTATATCCAGTCATATGTTTGGAAGCACCACTGTCAATCAACCATATATTATTGCTAGTAGGAATTGTACCTGAGAGGGCAAAGATGAAGAAGAACTCTTCAGCAGGATCAGATCTGGTGTGAGGTGGATCTTCATCAACGTTGCCAGTGTTGCATGCCTCCTTTCTTTCTTTCATATAGGACAGTCTCTGGCATAGTGTCCATATTTATCACATCTGTAACACTGAACTTTTGACATGTCTTTCACCTTGTGTTCATGAGCCTGATGTGGCTTTCGTTTCCTCTGAAATCTTTTCGTACCTTTTCCTCTTCCTCTTCCTTTACCTTTCCTTGCATGAGAGGCAAGAGCATGACTTTCATCATGATGGGAACTATGTGCACCTCTCACTGCAAATCTTGTCTCCTCATGAGTACAATCCCCCCATAAACGATCAAACTTAGGCAATTTGGATCGTCCACTGATTCTCTGAATGAATGGCTCCCAATGACTTGGAAGACCATTGAGAGTTAGCATTACCAGCTCTCTGTCTGAGATAATTTCTCCAATGGTACCTAACTGATCTTTGATCTCAACAATTTTCATGAAGAAGGTGGCAACGGTATTTGCCTTAGTCATTTTAATATTCTGAAGCTAGTGTTTCAAGGCAATGGCTCCGTTGGTGTTTTTACTTTCAAACAACTTCTTCAAGGCATCAATCATCTCTTTGGCTGTCTTCATTGGGGAGATGTGTGGAATAAGATGATCTTTCACAGAGTAAATAATTATCTTTCTAGCCTTTGTGTCATTTTTCTTCCACTAAGTTTTCTCTAACGCATTTGTTGGTTCTGATACAATTTCCTCCACAAACTTCATTAGGTCACTCTCCTCTAGAGTGATGAGTAATCTTGATTTCCAAGAGTTGAAGTTAGAGGCTCCATCAAGCCTATCTTCCACAGGAACGTTGCCCACCATGATTGCAGAAACCCTAGAAACCCTAGGGCCGAAATTTTCCAAAAATCCAATTTCTTCCAATTTGCAATCTGAGAGTTGCAGGTGATGCGTTGGACTAGGGCACACCTATCTATGAAGAAATTAGGCCCAACGACCAAGGGAAAGTGCTAAAACTAGCTTGACAGGAAAGGGGGGGGGCGTTGCAGTAACAAGTGCAATTGCAGTTGCAGCAAGAAGATGACGACTAGCATGAAATGGTGCTAGAGAAGCTTGTGTGCAAGATACCAGATATATAAAATATGCAGAACAGAAACGAAATGCTAGAAATGACAGAATAACAGTAAAATATCCAGCATAATCTTCACATTACACAGAAATGATATACGAAATAGCAACAGAAATAACACTTTGAATCAGAGAAATAGTAACATAAATAGCACTTTGAATCGATAGCAATGTTCACAGGCCCTTCGAGGGCACCTCCAACGAAAATGGGCCTGCTACACACACAATAATATCCAAGATGGGGTTCTCTTACCCTCGACTCCCATTTATACTCAAAAGAAGCATCTAGAGGAAGATCCTTCTAGAAGTTTTCACTTCATTAGGTCTCTTACATCCTTTATTCTATTTCATTGAAAGGTCTCATAGTTTACTGGTCCTATTAAAGCAATCAATACATTGATCTACCTATGTGCTGCGGGTTAGGACCTTAACATGTCCGCCTCTTAAAAACAAATTTTGTTCCGTTGGCATTGAGATGTGGAACCGGGCCGCTAATGGTAGCCGTTCCCAAGTGGCATCCGGCTGAGTCAGCATTCCTTTCCACCGTATCGGAGCACTTCCTTGATTGTTCTTTGATGCAGGCGACGCTTCCTCTGGTCGAAAACTGCTTCTATTTGTAGCCAATTGGATCCTTCTTCACCTAACTCTCGAAGGTTGGTTTGAAGCTGGCACTTGGTTCCAATCACCTTCTTCGCATGTGAAACATGAAAAACAACAGGATGTAGCTTCGACGGAATGGGCAGAGCTAACTGAGCATGCTAATTTGTCCCACCCGGGCTTTGTAGAAATTTTCTGTAAGGGCCATAAAATTTGGGGCTAGCTCGAAGAATCGCCTACTTTAAGGGAATTTTGCTTATATGATTTTCAGAATAAATCGACCGTCCAGAAACACCCGAATCCGCCTATCCGCTCGCCGCACAAGTTCTCTTTGGTAAGGGTACCGGCGACATCTCCTGACCGTAAGTGTTGGCCTTCCAATCACTGACCTTCTCGAGGTACGGTAGGGCATGAGAGAACTGACGGGTTTCATTCATTAATCGCCAAAAAGGAGTCAGCGCGAGTGGTTGTATGATAGTTGTTCACCATACGAAAATCCATTGGGCCCAATCGGTGTTGTTTTTCCCCGAGGCAAAGCACTCAGATAGGTCGCTAAACAATTTGTTGACGACCTCCGCTTACATCAGTCTGTTCTGGGATGATAAGCCGAGTTGAGAGATGCAACCGCGGTGCCTCAGAAGCTTAAAATGCCTTTGCCAAAATTGCTTGTGAAAGTTGGGTCCTGATCAAAAACAGAGTTTGGTGCAGCTGCCATGAAGCTTGAAGACCGATCCACGAAAACTTGGGCCACCATGGATCAAGAATGGTGGTGAAGAGTCAAAATGAGCATAAATTTGGAAAGTCGACCTACTACCACCATTATCAATCGCATTTATTCCCCATTTGGGTAAGCCTGTAATAAAACCATAGATATATCCTTCCAAATGGGAATTGGGAGCGTTGGAGTGTGCCCGAGATTTGACCAAGCTTCTCCCTTGTTGCTGCTGGCGCACTTCACCATTAAACTTACTAGGGATGTCCCGCTTCATACCACCATCCCAAAAGTGAGCTGCCAAACTCCTCATATGTTTTGGTGAACCCCGAAAAGTTCACTGCGGGTGTAGCATGAAGCTCAGAGGAGTAATTCGTGGATTTGAGCTTGATTGTTTACTTAAATAAAGCGGTAATCTTTGTATCAAGCTCATCCCTCGGGCCAAGAGTACCTGGGGACTTTCGTTCCTCAGCTTGTCAATTAGATGCTTAACTTTTGGGTCTTGCAACCATTCCTCGCGGCAATTCTAATTCTGTACCTAATCGTACAAATGTTCAGCCGAAGGAAAGAGAAAGAGGGATCCTTCATATTTCCCGACAAGGCATCCGCCACTACATTGTCTCTTTGCCCTTCTTGTAAATGATCTCATAATCATAGCCAAAGAGCTTAGTGACCCATTTTGTTGCTCCTGGAGGAAATGCATTGTTCCGCAGCATTTGAGGTCTCTTTGATGGTCTGGTCTTAATTTAAATCAAGCAATTCCAAGAGATAAGGATCGCCATAATTCAACCGCATGGTAATTGCCAACATTTCTTTTCACAAATAGGTTTTGGCTCCATTCTTTCTTTACGCCATTTGCTCCTGTGAAAGGCCAAAGGTCAATCTCTGTATAAGGACAAATGGGCCAATGCCTTCCCTGATGCATCGCATTCCAAAACAAAAATGCTCCTGTAGTCAGGAGGCCCGTGAACCGGAGTGGTGCACATGGCCATCTTCAAAAGTTTGAAAAGCTTGAGTCATTGGGTCCAATTGAAAGAGTTCTTTTAAGGAGAGGGTCGCGGAGGGTCGCAATCTTCCATACCCTTGACGAATCCTGCGGTAATAACTGCGGAGGCCCAGTGTGCAAAATCCACCTAAGCTTTTAGAGTCTTAGGTGCGCCAATCTCTACAGCTTCAATCTTTTCGGTCCACCGACACCATCCCTTTTTGCCCACGACATCCAAGTATTCAACTTCTATCAAAAGAACATTTGACCGCTTTGAGAAAAGCCGGGTACGAATGCAGTAGGTCGAGAACTTGATCCACATGAGTCGTGATGGTCTCTTCCATGTCTTGCTATATATGAGGGCATCAACAAAAGAAACCAGGGACAAAATGACGAAGAAAGGGACGGAAGACATGAAGTTCATGAGGTTTTGAAAGGTGGAGGGGCTGCTATACCAAACCCAAAGGGCATGACCAAAACTCGTAGTGTCCCTCATGAGCGGTAGGTAAAGGTCAGCTCAGAATGTCGTACCTCTTTGCATAATGGATCCGGGTGATAGTCCGGAAAGATCAGCAAGTTTGGTGAAGAATTGGCACCACTCAGTTCATCCAGAGGTCATCAATAACAGGAATAGGGGATTTGTCTTTGGTGAGTCATTGAGGCCCGAAAGTCGCGGACACACACTGCCATGAACCCTTCTTTAGTACCATGACGACCTGAGAGTAGTAAGGGCTCGTACTAGGGTGGATAATGTCTTCATTAAGGAGTTCTTGGACCATCTTTCAATTTCATTCTTTGGGCAAAGGGATGACGATATGTGGGCTGGCGTTGGGGAAGGCTTCCCTGGGACAAGGGAAATGGAATAATCATGGACACCGCTGGAAGAGTAAAGTCCTTGGGAGTGGAGAAGACCTGCTTGATGTTTCTAGTCAAGATGGTTTGAGGTCTTGGGGAACGGTGGGACCGGTTTGAATGGCATGGAGTTGGGCTTGGCGCATTAACTGAATGACCCTTTTTGAGCAATTCTTCCATGCAATGAGAACTGATGATGATTTCGAGAACCCGTAAAGATGCCTTGAAATTTATGTGTGGGTCAGCCTGGTCAAATTGCATGGTTAAGTTCGGGAAGTCCATGAGAATGGGACCTGTTCGAGCCATTCAAAATCCAGTCAATGTCACAACCTCCCATGTCAATAGTAAAACATATGGGATTTGAGAGGTATTGTAGTCACCTATTTGAGACGCATTGATTTTCACAAATATCACATTTCATAAAGCCCCCATTGGTAATCATCATGATTTGGAAATTATTAACGCATGGATGAGCAATTCTTGGGCGATGCGGCGCATGAATAAAGTTGTGGGTGCCGCCACTACCAACCAAGATGATGACCTTCTGCGTTTGATATAACCGATGAGCTTGAGAGTTTGGGGGCGTAGGCCGGTGAGAGCATTGAGGGATGGTACTTCCGGCAGGTCTGGCGAGGCTGATTTCGTGGTTTCCGTGACCTGAACAAGCGTCATCATCGCCTCTTGAGTATCCTCGTAGATGGCCATAAAGAGCTTTTTGTTCCTTACATTTGTGTCCAGGGAAATATTTTCATCACATTTATAATGTAGGCCTTTGAGTTGTCGCTCTCACCATTTCCACCGTCAATTTTTGGATTTTTAAGGGAGGGGAGGGAGTAGTGGGTTTACCGGTTTAGGGCGCAGTGCTGAAGGCTTTACCAGGTTTTGAGAGGGAAACAATTTGTTGTGCTTCTTTGGCTTTTAGTTTCCATCTAAGTCGGTAATTTGCCATTGAGGACATGGCCCCAACCTCCTTTGAGGTACACTGGAGGAAACATCAGCGAAAAGAAGGCATCGGCCATTCTCCGCTCAGTGTTTATCACAAATGTAAAATTTACATGAAGTCTTCGGACCAGGCTCGATTGTTTCAATTTTGTCAAACGGCCCAAATGTCATGGGTCGTCGTTGCTCATAAAGCTCGCAAGAACAAAGTGGGTCCAAGCAATATATCCTCTTTGACGGAAGTTTTTCCATTGCCACCATTGCCAGCCGTCTTGATTTTAGATGGAGAACACCATACCCCAGTTTGGCCAAGTCATCGGTAATGTTGTAGAGAGAAATAATGTTCCATTTGTGTGGACTCCAACCGGGGTCTCGAGCTAAATTTAGTTACATCCACCCCTTTCTAAGCAATGCATATGTCCCTTGGAAAGTGATGTTGAAAGGAATGGAAGAAGTTTCGTCTCTCAGCCTTTTAGGTGCATCCCTCGAAGGGTCATCGAGGAATTTTGAGTTTGGTGCGTGAGTGCTGCCAAACGAATGATTCAAGTTCATTTTTGACTTCCTACATCTAAGGGACTTCTAGTCAAGTTCTGGATCAGGCATTCATGGAGGTATCATGGGAGGCAATAGTAGTGTTGAGTTGTTGCACTTATTGTTGGTCTCAAGTAAACCATGCTGTGGTGCTGAAGCGAGACTCTAGTTCTTTTTTACGGGTATGGGCCATGATGACTCGTGAACTGAAAAGGGAGCGGGTCAAATTTTAAAAATGATAGGGAGGAAAGTGATGAGGGCTAAGAGATGAATCTAATGGAATAGGTCTCAAATAATGCACAAAAGGGTGAACTAAAAGGTGCGGGTCAAAAAATTTTGCGTAAAATGATATGGGGAAAGATGAGGGAGAGATGAATCTGGGATAGGTCCAAATAATGGTCAAAAAATTTGGTATACCAAATCCCCAACAAATTGCTGGGTTATGCTTTGGCCCCAAGAATGTCGGGGCAAGAAGGTCAAATCCCAAATTCTCAACCGTAGAATATTTTACTTAGCAACCCGGAATACGATGGTTAATAGATCTCACGGTTTGTTTATATTGTTGTTTATGTCCCCAAGGGTTAGGTATTCAAGGGTTCTACGGATAAGGGTATGGTCTATCCTTCTTAGTTAGTTCTCTGATATATGTGTGGGTTCGAATAGTAGTACTCAACCCAGTATCTCAGAGAACCAACTAAGGATGTTAGACTTTACCCATAGCCGTGCTACCCGATTTCCTAGGTACTAGGGAGTATATTCCCGAGTGTTTTTTTTCTTGGTGGCACTATAGCAGTTATGCGACCGATTGGTTTATCTACGAGGGCTTTAGGAAATCTAGGCCGTCCGCATTAATGTGTGTTCCCCTCCGATGCGCCACCACTGGCAAGGTACCAACAGGGTTACAAGGGTGGCCAACAAACGTATGCTTAAGAACCACTTGTATTCGTATGAATCCCCAACCGCGGTTTATGCGCTGCAATCCATTTATCTTTTAGGGTTTAAAGACGCTTCGAATACGCCTCGCACCATGAAAAAAATAATTCCAATTTCTCGCCAAGGAAAGTGCTCATACCACTTTGCAAAATACCGATATATAAAATATGCGTAACGTAAAATCCAAATGCTAGAAACACGATGTAATAACAAGAAAATATCCAAAGATAATCTTCACATTACACGTGTAATGATATACCTAAATAGCAAAATGTAAATAACACTTTGAACCGAGCAGTAATGTTCATGTGTCTCCCTTCGAGAAGTAACTCCAATCGAGCAATAATATCCAAGCTATAGGGTTCTCATAGCACCGACTCCCATTTATACCTAAAAGAAGTATCTAGGAAGATCCCTAGAAGCTAGTTTCTGCCATCCTTCTAGAAGCGGAAGCTTCTATTAGGTCTTCTTACATCCGCCTTATTCTATTTTATTGAAAGGTCTTATTAATATTGACCTTTATTACATCCGAATACATTGATCTACCTATGTGCGGGTTAGGACCTTAACATTGTGCAATGGCTTCTTCATGAACATTGCTCTGATACCATGTTAAATTTTTATGCTTGTTCAATTTGTTAACTTTATTTTCATTTTACTATAGCATAAACATCATTAAGCATAAACCCTAACCATAAATTGCATCATACAATTATTCAAGTTCACAAGAAGATAACCATGCACAAGATACACAAGAGATATCCTGGTAAACCCTTCTTCACAAGCGAGAAAAACCCAGTTGCAACCTTTCACTAGATAATAAATTGTCCAAGAGAAAATACCATCACCAAGAAGAAGTGCGCTAGAATCCCAAGAGGCTAGCGCTACACAAGAGAGAAGAAAGTCCAAGTGTGCGCTACTCAAGAGAGAGAAAGTGATCCAAGTGTTATGAACAAAATGAGAGATAGTTCTCTCTATTTATACAAGTCCAATGTGAACTTATCCCATCCAAGAGGTGTCTCTTCATCCAGGCCGATTTTAGCTGATTAGGTCTTCTACACAAGACGTTGGGCTTCTTCTTGTCTTTGGGCGTCATAGTGAAAGGCTGCATCAATATGTCACACATGGCTGCACCCAGTGCGGACATCCTCATTTCTTGTAGGGGCTACGACCCACTAGAAAAATTCATCATCATCGTCAAGGGCTACTCACTCATGATGTGTCCACTTGGTAAACTGCCAAGTGACATGTCCACATGGTTTGCTCCCATGGGACGTTGGGTGCCACCCCAGGACAACTTGCCACTCCTCTAACAAGTGTCATGCTCACTCAGTCTCAGAGGAGCATTCTCCAAGTCGACCTAGCTCGATATGGGGAGAAGATCAGGGGCGTCCCCACAGATCGACCCAACCCATCCACTTGGGGAGAAGACCCGTCTCAGGTCGACCCAGCCCAACACAACTGAGGAGAAGACCCGTCTCAGGTCAACCCAACTCGGTCCATCAGGGAGAAGATAGGGAGAAGGCACAGGTCGAGCCAACCCACTGCTTTGGGGAGAATACTTGAAGAATGTCTCATGAAACTGCAATCATCAACACTCCCTCTCAGTAAGAGGGACATTCTCTGTCACACCAAGTTTATCACGAAAGTACATGAACATCAACCTGGCAAGGGGCTTGGCGAGAACATCTGCGATCTGCTCATCGGTAGGAAGGTATTCCACTCAAACTGCCTTCCTGTGCACCATATCACGAATATAGTGATACTTGATCTCAACATGTTTGGTATTGTCATGAGATATTGGATTCTTTGAGAGCTTCACAGAGCTCTGGTTCTCACAATGTATCACGGTGGGATCCAACATCTAACCAAACAATCCTGCAAGGAGCTTGCGAAGCCACACTACTTCGTGTACTGTTGTACATACTCCAATGCCCTTGTCTTCTGCGGTACTCAGGGCCACAAAAGTTTGCTTCATGCTGCACCAGGAAACCATGGCAGATCCTAGGCTGAAGCAACATCTGGAGGTGCTCTTTCTGTCAATTTTGCTTCCTGCCCAATCTGAATCGACATATCCCTGCAATTTCATGTCGATACTAGAAGCATATCTTAGGCCATATCCAACTGTGCCTTGTAAGTATCTCAACACATGCTTCGCAGTCACCCAATGTATTTGTCTCGAGTCTCGACTGACTCATGAACTGGCTAAGTGCATTCATTGCATAGCAAATATTAGGTCTGGTATTAACCAAATACATTAGTGATCCAATCAGATGTCGATACATAGTCGGATCAATCAAGTCTGAATCGAAAGAAGACTCACTCAACTTCTTCAGATTTGTCACCATTGGTGTGGTCATGGACTTACAGTCTGTCATACCAAATCTTCTCAAGATCTCAACTATGTACTTCCCTCGACTCAGGAAGATCTTATCAGTTCTCTACCATACCTCAAGTCCCAAGAAGTTATGCATCATTCTGAGATCCTTCATCTCAAATTCAGAGGCCAACTCATGCTTGCACCAAGTAATGAGATGCTCTACTTCGGTGAGGAATAAATCATTAACGTACAAGTTCAGAATCAGGGATTCACCATCATAAACTTTATAGTACATGTTGGCATCAACAACACTCTTGCTGAAACCTAAACTCATCAGGTATCCATCAATCCTCGCATACCAAGCACGAGGGGCCTGCTTGAGTCCATATAGAGCTTTCTTCAACCTGCACACATGGGACTCCTTCCCATGAATCACAAAGCCATCTGGCTGCTCGATATACACTTCTTCCTCATTCTCGTGATTGAGAAAGGTTGTCTTCACGTCCATCTGATGTAGTCTCCAACCCAAGGCTGAAGCAAGTGCAATAATCGTTCGAATGGAGGTATATCGAGCAACATTAGAAAATGTCTCCTCATAGTCTACTCCCTCCACCTGAGAGAAACCTCTGGCCACAAATCTCGCTTTGTGTTTCTCAATGCTCCTGTCAACTGCATGTTTTATCTTATAAATCCATTTGAAAGTCACAACAGACTTCCCTTTGGGTATTTGAACAATGTCCCACACATCATTCTTCATGATGGACTGATACTCCTCCATCATGGCATCCCTCCATACTGGATGACTAGATGCCTCCTCATAACTGGAAGGCTCATAATCAATGATGTGGCTCATGGCTTCTATATAACTCGATAATCTCTGGGGTCTCTTTCTTTCTTTGAAAGTACCACGAGGAGTTGCATGTCCCACTGCCTCCTGCAAAGTCTGATGAGCCCAAACATGTCTTTTCCGACCCATTGTAATTTCTCTAGGAACATCAATAGGATGTACTGGATCAATAGGATCAACAAGATCAACAGGCTCAATAATCTCTACTGGCTCGTCTAGTTCTCTCTGTACTGCGGAGGTGTGAGGTGGGGAAGACACCATCTCTTCCTCTCTCTCACTGTCAGTCTCTATGTTATGACCAAATCTCTAGATTTTATTCACAAAAGATAATTTTCAAATTTGCATTCACAACTACAATGGTACTAGTAGCCTCAAACTAAGTCTATAATGCTTTAGCCAATCTTGGAGTTTTTGAGATCTCACAAGGTTCTACAGAAGACTCAAACCAAGAAATGATATAGGCTTGTCTTGACTCAAGGGAAATGCATAGTTTCTGCAAGTGTGTTAAGCAATGAGCCACTGGAAGATATATAATAGGAACAACAATCACAACAGTTAGAAATAATATACCTTAATGCTAGAGTCTAAAAGATTCACCCACACACTGCTTCAACCTCTAGTAAAGAATTCAAATTGCCAACAAACACCATTATTAGGTTTTGAAGAGTGCAAAATAATGAAGTGAAAAACAAAGATTGAAAAAGTTAGCAGAGCTTTAGCATACCTTTTTGCTTCCCCCTTTGTCTCTCCATCTTCTTCGCTTAAATAGTGAATTGGAGAACACAAAGCAGTTACCAACTATTTTCGACTAAAGTAAGAAGTAAATAAATAAATATGAGACATTTTAGGGTTTGGAAATAAAAAGGTTAAGTAACAATAATCTATAAAGGTTCATGACTTAGAGGGAAAATTCAAAATAAGAAAAAGGTGGGGCCACCACCTAATGCCACAACTTAAGCACTTAGCTCAATGCACTGTGAATTCTTGGAACTACACTATCCTCCTAATGGATCCCAAAAACATAATCCTTAAAGCTCCCAAAATACACCTTATAGCTATTTTCCATATAGAGAAGTAGATTCATGGTTAGATTTGGAATATGCTTGTGAAGAATGGGTTGGGGATATCTTCAGTTGTGTTATGATGTCTACTTTCATATTCTCTTTGCTGAACATACTCCTCTCTATGATGAATCTTCATGTTAAAAGGATTTAGAAGAGGCAAAAATGATCTCTTGATTTATCTTCCATGAATCTCTTTCTCTTTATAATGACTTTTGTGGTGAGCATATTGTATTGATTAAAAAGGAAGCAAAAGTTGTTGAGGTAATTAATGAGCAAGTAGTGACAAAGAGTTTTCCACTCGAATGTTCTCTATCAGAAATGATCTCTCCAACCCCCCAACCACCATTTTTCATTTATGCAGATGATGTTTTCAATTAGAGGATTTACAGTATCTTGTTTGCACCATGCTTGGACCCATATGACCCTATGGAGCATTTTTAACAAAGTCTATTTAATGTGTTCATTTAGTTCATCCGAAGCCTTTTTCTCAGAGCTTATGCCCATTCAAGTGCATACATTTGATAATATTCAAGCATATGTCAAAGAAAAAGGAAGACACATGGTTGAGCTACTAATTGGTCCTCAAGATTTGTGGACAAAGATTCCCAAGGGGGAGGGCATCTTGTGTACTACCTAAACACAACATTTTTATGTATGGAAACAAATACATATGAGCTATTTATATGCAAGCTCATAGCTTTGTAATAACATAGTCCTTTGATATTTTATACATGGCTAGTATTGTTAAATAAGGCATCAAATAGATAATTTGTGTGTTTAAGAGTAAATAGTTAAATAAGAGCCTAATCAGCCCTTAAAGTAAATTGGGCCATGAGTTAGGGTTTGAATCCCTCTTTTGTATAAACAAAGGACTTACCCCTCTTTTGTAATCATTCTATTATCAATACAATCAAATCATGTTATCCATTTGAGCACCAATTAGGTAGAGATGTCTTCATCTTCTAGGAATTGTAGGTGCATTTCAACAGTGGGTGTGTAGGTGAGACCAACCCTTGTTCTCTTCATTGTTGTTCATTTCCCTTTATTATTGTTTATTGTTGTAGTGGTTCCATCTTGAGTATTAGAGGACTAACTACATAATTTTTATCTATCATGTTTAATGACATAATCGAAACATAGATTTATTATGACCCCAAACTTTATTAATACAAAATATGGTAAAGATTTATTATATCACTAACCCTTAAGTAATAACATGTGATACTACACTAAAGTCTTATATATACACTGACCATTATTTCTGACACCCCTCTTTAATGCTCATTCTATTTATAGTTACACCAAGCATATTTTTAAAATCAAATTTGACTATATAGAAGGCTTTAGTGAGACCATCTATTGCTTGATCTTGTGTTAGATAATAGTCTAGCTCAATTTCTTCCTTCTACACCAACTCCTAGATATAAATTTGAAGAAATTCAACTCTCTTGGTTCTAACATGAAAAATTGGATTCTTCACTAATTAGATTAGTAAATTATTGGATTTGCTTGGGTTAGATCTAGGATTTGTGTTTCTGCAAATCAACATCTAGTCTGTATTTGGATCTACCAAGGATCTACTTGGGATATGTTTTTGACCTGTGAGAAACAAATTATCAGTGGATCCTCCGAAAACTTCAATTTTTTTCAATCAATTTTTTTTTAAAAGTTTAAAAAAGTATGGGGCCCTAAATCCTTAACTTTTGCCTATTGATTAACCCCTTCCCCATTCTAAAACACACCAATTCAAGTTTTCCATAGTAGTTTGTATTTTAGAGTTTATGATGTGTGCATTGCTATGTTGCGTTTTAGTACCCCAAAACGCCTGGAAATGGGTATGAAACACCATTGGTCATACCGTATGACATGATTCGTAAACATCATATGGTATGGTTGACGACGTTTCCGGGGCGTTTTAGCATGTTTGGGCAGCTTTTTGGACGATTTTTTGGAAGTTTGCATGCCCACCCAAACTCCCACAAGGGGCATGGGACTTATAGGGAGCCTAAAACACTTAAAAAATGATTAATGATGACTTCTAATTAATTTCTTAACCTAATTAACTATTTTTTACATTCGTTTGAAAAAACCAAAATTAGAAATTTCTAGAAACCCTGACAATCTCTCTTTTCCTATAAGAAAACACTTCGTTTCTCTCCTTCCTCACACTTTCTTCAATAAGAAGAGCTTCCTAGAGAAACAACAAACATTTTACTTGTGTTTTGGAGCATTGGGAGCAAGCTTTGGTGCATTTCCAGCAAGAGGATGGTTGTGGGAAGCAAGAAGAAGGTTGTAGAAAGGCCTTATATTTGTTGAGCTGATTTATTCACTGTTTTTGCAGCATTCTTGAATTCTGAAAGTGTCATTTCTTATGTCCTTAGAGCTCTGCAAGTAAGTAGCAAGAATACTATCCTCTTTGGAAGTATGTTATCAAGCTCAAGCAAACGGGTGGTGGGGCTTCATCTGGATGGAGGTGTACTTTATGCAATAATAGCAAGTTCTACAAGGGCTTTTACACAAGAGTCAAAGCTCATGTTTTGCATGAAGGGGTAAAGGGTGTTGATGTTTGTGCACATTTCAGAAATTGGGAGGCATTGGCCAAATTTGACAAAGAGCATAATGATGTTCACAAGTTGAAAGAACAAAGAAGCAATATTGGTAGCAATACTCGTTTAGTTGCTAGCAGTGAGCCAAGGATTGTCCATGAAGCAAGGAAGAGGATGGACGCACAGTTTGAAGAAGAGACATCAAAATCTCCAGCTGTAGGTAAAGATGGTAGATTGGCGAGAATGCTCAACAATCAAGGGAGAGAAGAAGCTGAGACAAGTGGCAAGAGCCATCTATGCTTGCGATATCCCTTTTGATGTGGTTCGGTCCACCTATTGATAAGATTTGGTGAGGGCAATTAACACAACCCGTTAAGGTTTCATGGGGCCAAACTATGAAAATGTCAATGTAATTTTGCTCAAGAAAGAGAGTCAGCTTCTTGAAGATGTTTGAAGACCAATTTGTAGGTTATGGAGTAGATTGGGGGTTTCCGTTATTTCAAATGGATGGATTGATACAAAGCGTATGGCATTGATCAATGTCATTGCATCATCGACAAAATGAACTATGTTCTTGAGAGCAGAAGATTGTTAAGGTGAGGTAAAAGATAGTAATTTTATTGCTGAAATTTTAATCTTTGCTATTGAACAAGTAGGCCCAAAATGTCGTGCAAGTTATCATGGATAATGGACATGTTTGCAACGTTGCAAGCTTGATTGTTGAGGGTAGATATAATTGTATTTCGTGGACTCCTTGCATTGCCCATAATTTATATTTGGTTTTAGAAGAGGTTGATAGTAAAACTACATGGATTAAGGAGATCACAAGATAGGCTAGGGAGATCATAAAATTCATCACCAACCACCATCAATCTCAAGCAATATATCGAGAATACTTCAAATTGGAGTTGCTCAAAGTCGCTGAGACAAGATATGCCTCAAACTTCATCATGTTGCATTGCCTTGTTGAGGTAAAATTTGCATTAATGAATATGGTGGTGGGTATGACTTGGGTTGAGTGGAGATAGGCAGAGTCAGAGAGGGGAAGTGTGGTGCGGAGGGTGTTGATAGATGAGGATTGGTGCAACAAGATAAATTTCTTGCTCAAGTTCACATTACTTGCATTTTGAGCTTCTTCGAGAGGTGGCCAAAGACAAACCTTTCTCAGGAGAGATTTATGATGACATGGATACCATGGTTGAGAAAACCATGGAAATTATTACACAAGAGGTTGAAAAAACCGTGGAAATTATTACATAAGAGGGTCCCACTTTTTTTTTTGTTGATGTTGGTTTTGCAGAGCATGTGAGGTCCATCATTGTTGCAAGGTGGAATGGTTTTATCATTCCATCGCACACTTTGGCACATGCTCCAAATCCGAAATTTTATGATGAAGAACTCATTTCTGTAAGCAATGGGAAGAGGAAGACCCCACATAAGGACAAGGAGGTGGCCAATGTGTTAATGTTTTATGCCATTATTATAGTTCTTTGCATTTCAATAGATAAGAGCAACATAAGAACAAGATCACTGAGAAATACACATTCACAAGAGACACAACATTTATCCTGGGAAACCCTCTAGGGGAAGAAAACCCAG
>SNQJ01S0038451.1:26348-53311 GCA_010110895.2 Picea sitchensis | reverse complement strand
CAAGCCCCAACCATGAGCATATACTCCGGCTCTGGAGGATTGAGTGAAAAAACTCATAAATTATAAATCGCCTGAAAAGCGGCAAAATATAATTAGTAAGTGAAAAAACACTCCAGAGTATAACTCACGCTTAGGGTTTAAGGTGGCTAAGACCTTTTACAAATTCATCATGCAAACACCTCTTATTACAAATTTTTAATGGAAATGTAGAGTAACAGGGTGGTCTTTACGACCGACTGAATTTTTGAACTCTAAATTTTGAACAATAATGTTCAATCTTTGGCGGCTCGTTGGAAATTCACCCTAGTAAAACTTGGTGGATAACAGGTGGGACTACATACAAAGGGAGCAGAGATTGAGTTGCCTCCAGAGAAGGAGGAAGAGCTACTTTCAGTGTTAGAGGGAGCAGAGACAATGGAGGAGTCACCTCCATCTCTAGAAGGAGCAGTTTTTGAGACACTCTCAGTTCCAGATAGAGCAGTTGCAGAGGAAGCAATTGTAGAGAGAGAGTGGAGGAGCCAGTTCCACATAGAGCAGCCCCAGAGGAGGGCAGTTGCTGACAAAGTAGAAAAGTTACTCTTAGTCTCAGTGTTTAGTAGTTATAGAGTACCAGAGGGAAAGTCTGTAGTGACTTCCAAGTGGATCTATAAGATCAAACACACAGCTGACGAGAGTATCAAGAAGCACAAAGCGATATTTGTTGCCAGAGGATTCTCTCAGGTGGAGGGGATAGATTATGAGGAGACATTTTCTCATGTTCCTCGATACACTTCTATCCGGACGATTATTTCCCCTGCAACATCCATGGGTTGGAGACTACATCATATGGATGTGAAGACATCAGATGGGTTGGAGACTACATCAAATTGAGGAAGAAGTATACATCGAGCAACCAAACGGTTTCGTGATACATGGTGTTGTCGCCTTATACACACCTGGGAGACGTGGAAGAAATCTTCAATCCACTCGGTGTGCCTTTGGGGGCAAGTGAGAGTTAAGGTGCTGTCACCTAATCCTCAACTCCTCTATCTAGGCCAACTCCTAGCGAAGCCAAGGGGGGTAGTCACTAACAAATATACTAAGACTTGAAACTAATGTAAGTACAAGAAATTAACTAGGAGTTTATTCTTTCATTAACCAACATAAAACAAAAGTATACACAGATCAATTATTCACACTAGGTATATAAAACATATACTTGCATAAAAAGGATACTTAAGACACAATTGTTAGATGCAAGTAAAATCAAATTTGCTTCCAAGTAAATGACTGAATAAGAATGTGAAGCATACGTCTTTGCAAATGTGTAAATGAGACCAGTGCCTTAAAAGTATTCGTGGGCAATGTAGATCGCGTGTTTTATTAAGGTAAATTAATGGTAGATTAATGAAAGATTGTATGGCCTCTTTAGAGGCTACTTCTTTGTTTGGAAACTTGTGGAGAACTTACCGAAGTCCTAGGGACCTCACCAGTAAGGTCACTAAAGGTGTCGGATGTCCAAAACGGGTGGGAAGCCAAGTCCCGAGAGGGCTCGCCTTACTTCACACACTCGCTTTAGGCGTTTTTCGGAGCATTAAAGTAGCAACTATTGAGATTTCCATAATTAGTCTATCACCACTGACCAACCCAACGTGTATGAAACTTACTCCCAGCAGATCGAGACTAGCTCGCAACTGGAAGGGTCAGGAACCGCACTGGGCGCTGAGGGGAGTTGTTTATTTTAAACAAGAAATTGCCTGAAATGAAATCTAATGTAGCACTTAGTGTTTTACTTTGCAAAAGGGAAAACTAATCTAAAATGTGATTTATTTAACTTTATTGTTTATATGAGATTGTAGTGCTTTGTGATGAATTGAAAGATTAAATTTAGCTTATCCTTAGTTATGAAAATTGAATCTAAGCTAAATTTTAAAATTTGAGACAATCACCAAAAAAATCCGTTCCCCTAGGGGGGATGAAGAGTGGGAGCTTGTAGCCCCACTGATTTTATTAATAAATTACACAACTCTTTATTTGAGTGACTTGTGACCATTCATTAGGGGGTTCACAATTCTTTACAATGTTTTAGAAATATTTATTGAAGAAAGGGGTGCCCCCGGGGGTCCCGGATGCTCCAAATCTGCCCAAAATGGACATAATTTCCTCTTATATGTTCGCTGATCTGTATAAAACAGCAAACAAACAATGACAAAAGATGGCCAAAAACACTTTGGAAGTGTCTTTGGTTATTAGTAGGAAAGCCCCAAAATGATTAAGCAAAACTAATGTAAAATGAACAAAAGTGAATTAAGAAGAGCGAGCTAAAGAGGTTGTCTCCTTAGGGTCTTTGTTTTCTGTTTTAAAACAGCAATATAAAGGCACTCTAATTGCCAAATATGAAAGTAAAAGCTTTAAGAAAAGAACTGCCCTTTAACTTCTAAATTTTTTGAAAGAAAAACATGCTAAATGAGACTTTTCCTATGCTAGATCTAAGCAATTAGATGAAACTCGAAAGTACAAACTTGGATCTAGTTTATCTTATGCATGTGCACTTAGATATTCAGAATTTGAAATAAAGATAGATCTAAGATACTTGCATTTGCAACAAAGTAACCAAAATTTAGATTTTCTTTTGAGAAAGAGAGAAGGAAGAAACTTGTAGCCTTGGAACCCTTGGGCAATGGAGTCTTTAGATGAGTTAAGGAGGGACTAAGTCTTTAGATCCTTGAAGTTATGAAGAGACAAGCAAGTTTCATCACCACTCCAAGCTATGAGACCCTGTAAGCTTTAAAATCTTGCAAATAAACTTGTTAACAAATTTGGTGTCACCTACACAAGAAACTTGAAGAGTATGTTAGTTAACCGAAACATGCATACACATGAATGTTTCTAAATATAAATGAACAATAGGATTAACAACAAGCTAGATAAATCCTATCCTACTAGATGATAGCATCCTTTCAAAGGCCAAGATAACAAATCCAAAGAAGAAATTAGGCAAATATTACCTCATAGATTAAACACAAGTTGAGATCAAGCATCCACACACATGTATAACACACCTTCTTGACCTCCAAAGTCTCTTTATTCCAAATGAAAAGTATTACAATAGTACAACTACATGCAGCAATCCCCAAACTCCAACTAGTTTGCAAAGGGAGAGAGCTCGTATATTTAGCAAAATGGGTGAAGATGCCAAAGGAGGAGGGCGCACCACTTGGTGAAGGGGGCGCAACACTTGGAGAGGAAAGGGCAGCCAAGTGTAAGGAAAGGGTAGCCACCTATCCCACAACTCAAATGCATGACATGTGTGAGCAATAGGAAGAGGGGGAGGGTGCCACCTCTCAAGAGGTAGGCAACCCTCTCAAGAAATGCGCCACCTCTCCTCAAGAGGTGCACACCTCTCTTTGGAGATCTCCATAACTCCTTCCAAATCTTACCCACTTCATCCCACTCACATCCTATTTGTCTCCTATGACTGCCACATAACCTTCCAAGGTTTTATTTCAACCCAACATGTCAAAACATGTTTCCAAAAAAAAAGTGCTTGCTGATTTTTTATGATTTTATTTGACTTTTGGGGGTTTTTTGAGTAAAATTGATTTTTAAGTTATTACAATTACTAATTTTACTCAACCAAGTGGGCACTTCGGTAATGTGGGTGCTCTAGGTCCAAAAATGAGCACCCCCAAGACATAGGAACACTCATAGTACCACTTTTTTATTACAACTTTATTTTTTAATTAAAAATCCCCGTTTTGCGGAAAATTTTTAATTAACTAAAAAAATTAAAAAATCTTAAGAGGGACTTAGCACATTTCCATAAGACTTTAGGAGTATGTTTAGCATGGTAATATACATTAGACACCAGGCTTAGATCTATGCTAAGGCCTAACCATGAGTATATACTCCAGCTTTGGAGAATTGAGTGAAAAAACTCATAAATTATAAATTGCCTTTAAACGACAAAATATAATTAATAAGTAAAAAAAACACTCCAGAGTAACAACTCATGCCTAATTCGAAGGTGGCTAAGACCTTTTACAAGTTCATCATGCAACATCTCTTATTACAATTTTTATGGAAAATGTGAAAAAGTTGGTCTTATTGACCAGATGAACTTCTGAATTTTGAACAATAAATGTTCAATCTTTGGCGGCTCGCTGGAAGTCCATCCTAGTGCAACTTGGTGGATAACACATGGGAAGGAGTCTCATGTGTGCAGGTTGAAGAAGACCTTGTATGGACTCAAACAACCACCTCGAGCTTGGTATGTGAGGATTGATGGACACCTGATGATTTTTTGGGCTTCAACAAAAGTGTTGTCGATCCCAGCCTATACTACAAGACTGTTAATGGTGAGTCCTTGATTTTGGTCCTCTACGTTGATGATGTATTCCTCACCGATATAGAGAGCCTTATTGTTGAATGCAAGTATGCATTGGCCTCTAAGTTTGAGATGAAGGACCTTGGTACGATGCACTACTTCTTGGGACTAGAGGTGTGCCAAAGAACTGATGAGAGCTTCCTGAGTCAGGGGAAGTACACAATTGAGATATTGAAGAAGTTTGGGATACTGAACTTGAAGCCCGTGGCTACACCAATGGTGACAAATCTGAAGAAACTAAGTGTGTCTTCTTCTGATTCTGACAAAATTGATCCGACTCTGTACAAACAACTGATTGGATAATTGATTTATTTGGTTAATACCAAACCAAATATTTGCTATGCAGCGAATGCACTTAGCCAGTTTATAAGTTAGCCGAGATAGACACACTGGATTGCTGCAAAGCATGTGTCGAGATACTTGCGAGGCACAGTTGGACATGGTCTGAGATATACTTCCAATATTGATGTGATATGGCAAGAATATATTGACTCTGATTGGGCATGGAGTGCAGTGGACAGAAAGAGCACCTTCATGTTGCAGGAAACAAAATTTTGTGGCTTTGAGCACAACAAAAGCATAGTACATTGCATTAAGTATGTCAATCCGTGAAGCAATGTGGCTTCGCAAGTTCCTTGTAGATTTATCCGAACACGTGCTGGATTCCACCATTATTTATTATGGTAACCAAAGTTGTGTGAAGATCTCAGATAATCCAGTGTTTAATGACAAATCGAACCACATTGAGATGTTTAATGACAAATCGAACCACATTGAGATCAAGTACCATTACATCCGAGACATGGTGCAGAGAAAGGAAGTATTGGTGCAGTACCTTTGTACAGATGAGAAGGTTGTTGATGTTCTTACCAAACCAGGATGAAGTTAAAGTACTTTCGTGACAGACTTGGCATGGCAGAGAATGTCTCCCTCGTTGAGAGGGAGTGTTGATGTTTGCAGCTTCCTAAGACATTCTCCAGATCGTACTCCTCTGTGACTGAGTTGAGTTGATCTGTGATGACACTTATCTGAGAAGGGATAAGTGTGTTTGGGCTTATAGCCCAACGTCCCTTGTGGAGAGCACATGAGGACATGTCAAGGGAGTTGACCCTTGATGTCACACACTATGGGAGTTGACCCTAGCGTTTCTAGAGGGTGTAGCCTCTAGAAGTCCACATGGGAGTGCCATGTGTGACAAACATTCTTCGGATCGTACTCCTCTGTGAATTGAATTGAGTTGATCTGTGAGGAAACTTATTCGAGAAGGGATAAGTGCATTTGAGATTATAGCCCAACGTCCCATGTGGAGAGAACATGAGGACATGTCAAGGGAGTTGACCCTTGGCATCACACACTATGGGGAGTTGACCTTAAGTGTTCCTAGATGGAGTATCCTCTAGAAGTCCACATGGGAGTTCCATGTGTGACAAACCTTTTGCTACTATGGTGGTTGTGTACCACTGGCGGAGACTGCGTGTCTCTGGACAATAGTTGTGTACTGCTATGGAAAGATACCTCCCTAGCTAAGAGGGAGTGTTGATGTTTCAGCATCGGGCAAAACTTCTCCTAGATTGGGCTGCAGACCAAGGGAGATAGGATACATTTATCATAAAAGTGCACTTGTGGTAAATTGGCCTAGACGTAGTTCTTTCTTGATGATGACAAGGAATAATATGGACTCGAGGTGCTTGAAGTGCTTTCCATGTGCTAGTTAGCATCATGCTGACATTCACTCATAGTTGTGTGCTTGTGGTGAAAGATCCTGGTGTGGTCTTTGTCCTAGTCATGGTGATTTGACAAAGAATAATAAAGACTCAATATGCTATATGGTATTACATGTGGACCCAGAGTGAGCTTGATCTTAGAGAGAGTTAGTTGGCTTAGTGGGAGAGCCGCAGAAGGAGTTTCTCCTCAGTTCATGTGGGAGAGAGACGTCTTCCAAGACTGATAGACAAGTGTCATGATTCTAGGGTGAAGTTTGTATATTTCAAAGACAAGCTTGGCATGATGCAGAATGTCTCCCTCGTTGAGACGGAGTGTTGATGTTTGGATAACATCGGGAAGACATTCTCTTAGCATAATAATTAATAATATAATTATTGATTATTAAATATCATATATAATAAGTAAATGATAATAATAAATAGTTATTGATTATTCAAGGGACACAGCCTTTCATGGATGGTCAACATATGTTCCCTATATATGGAACACTCATCATTGTAATAATATATCAATCATATTTTATATAAAGAAAAACAACTATCTTTAGGATAGAATGATGATGAATCCAAATCATCATCATCATTCTATCCTAAAGATGAACCTGGTTGAGGTTTGAAACTCTGATAAAAGAATGATGATGGTTCAGATTCATCATCATTCTATCCTAAAGATGAACCCAGTTGAGGAAATCATCATCATCGTTCTATCCTAAGGATGAACCCAGTTGAGGTTCAAAACACGGATAAAAGAACGATGATTCAGATTCAGATTCATCATCACTATATCCTAAAGATGAACCTGGTTGAGGTTTGAAACATTGATAAAACAATGGTGATGGTGATTCAGATTCATCATCATTCTATACTAAAGATGACCCTGGTTGAGGTTCGAAACATTGATAAAAGAAATTGTAATGCAGCTTTACCTGAAATATTATCAAACATATCTTACTGCAGAAATTGGAAATCACAGGTAGAAATTTGTATGGAAAGTAAGAATGAAAGTTTATTAAATCCAAACAGATGATTAATGTGCAAATAAGTCTGCCAAATAGAAATACATCGTGCATGCTATCCCAAGGGATTACTCAAAGAATCCAAAGGCTATTGCAAAAGAGTAGTATAGATTTGATAATCATAATTTCATATTATATTCTGCAATTTTTTTTTTGATGAACTCTTTTTAGGGATTCTTATAGGGTGCTAGTTTTGTGCAATATCTACTTATAGAAAACAATGAACATCTGACATTTGCTAAGAGGTACTGTTGGTTGAGTTTCTCTTAAGATGTACAATGTTATATTCTGTGCTGCACCTGCGATATTTTGTAGCATCATTGTCCCAAGATTCATGATTTCTACCTTATAGGCATATATTTGTTCTCTTTTGCAGGCGGTTGCAGAAATAATTGTTTCAAGACACTTTGCATCCAATAGAATAAGGCCTGTAAGTTTTGTATTTAATTTATTAGCATGTTCAGATTATTTGTAGGTTCTTTTTGGATTTATTCCAGTTGTTTTTATTTATTTTTGCTCTATGAAATGGGAGAATTGGTGAAGAGCATGTCTATTTTTCTATCGTCTGCCATTGACTGGCTTATTTTTGTGGCAGCCCAAACATTTTGCCCATTTTCTTGCTTCTTGCTGACATGAATGATGAAGCAAGTTCCCCCCCAACAGTTACTTTGTTGTAGTATTCTAACGCTTATTGTGGATGATTTGCTTGTTTATGGATACCTTTTGAATTCCATTGTTTATCATGTATTGTCAATATTGTATACCCATCAAGGTTTGGAAAACTACAGACTTTATATTCCATTCTCTATTATTAACGCACCTCCACTTATTTTTAGTTGGTACCTTTTGCAAACTCAATATTCTGGTAACTCTGATTTGTATTTCCTTAATTCAAAGAGTGGGCGTCAATGAAAAACTAGAAGATTGAAAGTTAGATGAAAAGGCTTTCGGGTTTTACATGAGTTTATGTGATTAACATCCTTTTTCTGTGTGGATTATCTATGTGCATCTCATCTTTCTAAAATACTCTATATGGTTTTGTTCTCCATCTTATACACTCCTCCATTTAAATTTTTTGATCAAAATATTCTTGATATTTCCAGTAGTTCTGAATGATACCATTAATGTTATTTCCAATCATATTTTGGTGGAAACTAAAGGTGCTTAGTTTGAAGTCATTCTTAGCTTTATGTTTCATTTATTCACTGAGGTTTTATGAAGGGATGGAAAAATACATTAGTTAATGTGATAAATTTGGTTTCGATTTTGCTGGCTCTTTATAAGGTTGTATTTTTCTTTTTGTTTGAGATGACAGGCACTTCTAGCTTCCCTTGCTGAAATTTGTAGTATGCGGTTACTCTATGGATCAGATCCTCCAAATGGAATTATGCAAATAGGTTTCCCAACAGCTCTTTGGCTTTATAAGTAAGGCATTTCACCTTATCATATTTTGTAGGTTCCTTGGAATATTCTTTGACTTTGTGTTTTGAAGGTTTATAATTGATCTATCTTTTTCTTTGTTATTAATTTCTTTTTGTCTTTTCTTGTAAAAGACATATTCTAGTTCAATTCCATATTTAGCAAGCATTTTGTTTGTCAATGGATGTATTGCATAAATTAGTGTGCTAAGATTTCCAAAAGTAGTATTGTGGATTCAGAGATGAAACCCAAATAGCTTTTGGTTGGATGAATGTAAAGACACCTTTCAAAAGTGAAAAATCAGAGGATTTGCTGATGTTATAATTCTTAGGTTCTTTACACCTTTTTATGTGTGCTGAAAAGTAATCTTACATGCTTCACAATAGAAGTTCTTAGGAGAGATCTATTGCCGTCCTTGTAAAAACCTACAATCGTGGAGAAGTCTCCAATCCACTTGGTGTGTCCTTGGAGGCACAATGCCTAAGTCCAAACCCATTGTCACCTCAACTTGGACTTCTTCCATCTAGGATTACTCCTAGGGAAGCCAAGGGGGGTAGACCCTACTTACTATGTAAGTTGATTAATGATTTCTAGGAGTTAATTTTAGTTTTTAAGTTAGGGGGAATCTAACCTATATGACAAGCAACAATGCAAATGCAAAGTCTTAATGACAATCAAACCTTTCCCTAAAAGGACAACTAATACTAGTGCCTAAAGATTGGGCAAGGGGTCAATTAAGTTTGTACACAAAGAATACAAATAATGAATAAGTGATCTAATTACAATGAAATAACTTTACAATAAGTTACAAAATGAAATACACAAATGAAATAATGCTAGGAACAAATATACATTGGAACCACAAGTTAGACAATAGCACAATATAGACGGAGAACTAAAGAATGGTTAGACAACTATACAACAAGAGATCAACTTATGCCAATGAACATGAGAGAACCACACATGAAAGATATAACTTGAAACAACTTAGGAAATGAAGCAAATGCGCAACTTAAGTAGATGAAATGAACTTTGAGAAAGAGCATGTTATCGCACAATTTGTAGCAAGGATAAAAGGCTATAAATTGGAGAGTCAAACTGGCGTAACAAGAACCAATCCCACCCAATGTCACCACAATGGGATGGTTCTTTCTATTTAGGGTGGTAAGGCCTAGGGGAGACGTCCCTGGTGACCTGGGGTTTTGAGAAGGCAAAGGATTATAAGATAAAGTAGTTATTCCCCCCTCACAAGTCACCACTGAGCAGATAGTCCGGCCAAAGGCCAATAATAAAGTAAAACCCCCCAAAGAGATACACCTGCCTGAGACAAAGCAACAATGAAACTGATATATACAAGATGCTCAATGGGTTAGTGCTTCATGTGAATCAATGACTATCTGATAAACATATAAGCAATTTGATAATAAATATTGACGAAGTCCATGTTTATAAATAGCAATGAAAATTATGTCACTTCTTCAACAATTGCTGGAAAAATGTGGCATTCAAAGTAATAAATCAACACTTCATTCAATTAATGCCTTTTAATCACCATTCAATTGCTTATAAAGGAGAACGTTTAGTTGCACAAAGGTGTTAATATCAAGAGATGACGACAACAGTTAGTCAGTAGGGTTAGTTTATAAGCTAGGATTAGTGTAGTTAGGGTTTCTTTCAATGTATTGGGAGTAGTTTGTGATCAAGTTCACTTCAACGCAAGAGGTCTTTAGATCAATGCCTTAGGGTTAATGGAGTCAATTAGTGAAGGATGCAAGAGCTAAAGGAGTCAAAGGTAAAAATGGCTAAGGACTAGAGGGAGAAGCTTTGAGGTGTTGCTAAGGCAAGGCCTCAAAGTCAAAACCCTAGGGGAGAGAGGCTCACCTTGGTGTAGGAGAACTAAGCCTCGGTGCTCTCTCCTCCTTCCTTAACTCAATGGCAATCACGGCTAGCCAAAGATGAAGCATAAAACCAAGACAAGAAAGTTTGATGAAGCAGAGTGTTGCTACACCAAGGCTCTATCAACAAACCCTAGAAAAATTGGCCCAAAGTGTAGAAAACCTAGGCTTAAGGCATCTCCTTCTTCTCAGCTTATAGATAGTACTACTAGCAATAAATGAAGAGAGAAAGAGAGTGTAGCAACGACTAGGCTCTCTCCTTGAATCAATGGCTGAAAACTTTCTCTCAATGGGGACATGAAACAAGGACCTACTTGTGTGCTTGTCACCTAGGGTTTTATTCAGCAAAATTATGAACATATGCAAGAAATAAGGAATGCAACCATTCAATCAAGAAGTTTTGCAGAAAAAATAGTTACATATCACCAAGAAATAGCATTGCAAACCCTAGTTTTTACACCTTCCATTAAGAAAAATGCCAAAATATGCCAAAAAGATCCTCCTTCAACAAGTGCGCATCACTAAATCAGCCAATAGCCCTAGAGAGGGCGCAAATTTCAGACCTCCTTATGGAGTGAGTAAGTTGTGATGAACAAATGAAGGTGAAAATCCTTCATTTATACAGTATCATGACCTAAATTTACATTTTAGGTCATGTAAAAGGCTGACATGGCCAAAATACTAAATCATACTGTTTTTACATTAAAATGTTAAATCAAAACCCTAATCAAGCCGAAAAGAGACATCAAGCCCCTCCAAAGGAGACGTTAGCCCCTTTTAGGGTAAATGTAGCATCTTGGAGCAAAACGTTAGCCCTCATTGGGCTCCTCCATACGTGCCAATACTGCCCAATCTGCCTCCCAAGACGTCCAATAGACTGGATGACGTCATGGTCATCATGGGTGACGTCCCAGGCCTTCCAAGGCCAACGTTCCATTGAAAGAGGGTCAATCCCCCAAGGTCAAGCTCTGCCAAAGTGCCTTTGGTGGAACGTCCTCTTCTTCTTTGGTGCAAATCCCCTGATTCATCCTTGTCCTGTCTTTGCCCCCCTGATGGGGTCTCAGCATCCACATGATGGGCTCTTCAGCCCCATGGAGATCCGAATTGGTCATCTCCCCATGTGTACCAGTCCAAAATGGTACCTGTCCATCGGGAATGGTCTTGCACATCAAAAGCTACACTTTCCATGGGCTCATCAGTCACAGGGATAATAGCAATGTCAATCACATCTCATCATCAATATTATTAAACATGTGCATAAAATCCCTAATACATCAGTTAACAACTCAAAGACGTTACACAAGCCTATAATACAAATCTAGAGAAAAGGACAAGGCGTCCTACTGGGCTTGTGTCCACTGGAAAAGGAAAGTTCCTGGAAGAGACCTCATCCAAGCCATGTAAGTGGGTGATGTGGTTAGGGGAAGTCCAAGCATCTAGGTGCAATGAGGGCCAAAGATGCAAGAAATGTTACTTGTGGGTGCCTTTGTTAGAAGGCGAGATGTACCTATCCTGGATGCATTCTTTCGAAGCCCATTCTTATTCTTTTCATTCTTTTATCTTTTATTGTTTTTCCTTTTTTTGTTCAAGAGCTAATCAGGGGACATTGCCCTGGCGAGGTGATCAGTAGTGGCAGCGTTACCCACAAGTACTTTCACAGAAATGAGAAGGTTGGCTCATGATGAGACCCCCTTTCCCTTGGCCATGCAACCAAGAGTCACTGCCCTGGCGTGGTAACCAACTGGTGGCAATGTCATACTGCTAGGTACCCATGGACCTAATAGGCTGACTTGTGATGAGACCCCCTATCCTTTGGTTAGGTCTTGTTTTATTATTTTTCTGGGTCTCGTTTGTTTCTTACTGAGAAGCCTTTTATTTCTTTCTCGGGGATCGCTGGGCGAAGCATCTCGAGGTTTTATTTTTAAGCTTTTGTCTTTTACCATCTTGCTTTTACCTTCTCGGCCTTTAGCTCCTTCTTCCCACGAGATAAGGTGCAGTCTTGAAAATAGGTCAACCCAGTGTCTAGACAAGTGGAATGGGATAAGTGAGCGGGAAACAAGATGAAACAGTGGTGCTATGATGGGAGCGGACGATGGATTTTCATAAATCCTCCCAGTGGCAAACCAAAACCTACAGACACAGGCTTGCTAGGGCACCCTGCCAATCCCCCGAAACATGGTCAAGTGGGCAAGTGTAATATCCAAGCAGTTGTTAGAAATAAAAGCAATCAGCTGCATACATTCAATGGTTTTGATGATCAAAGTGACACATACCATGATACCTGGACTAATTACCTCATGGAGCAAGAACCTTCTCTAACACAGGACCAAGCCGATGGTGATGGATGTTGCTGCTGTTGACAAGATAAAGATGTTGGAAGAAAGAAAAGGTGGGCCCTCCAAGGCCATGCTAAAGTCAATCCTGCTCTCGGTACTCCATGTCTAGGACTTGTGGGCTTTGAGACATGATCTCCTAGTTATCCCTAAAAGTGGGGGATAACAGAGCCAACCAAATGGAACTAATGCACAACTTATGAAGCAAGAGGAAACTACAAGCAAGTTGCCTCAAAGAGCCGGTGCACAACTTGAAGGTAGAATGCCCAAGTATAGATACACAACTTTAGAGATAATGGAACTTGAAAGCAAATATGTGCCCAACTTGAAAGCAAAGTACTTGGAAATAAAATTGCTAGTGAAGTAAACCCTTAAACATGTAAATGCCTTGAACAACAAAGCTTGCACAACTAAAGATAACTGAAATGTAAAGCACAAGTGTTGTGAAAGTGGTGTAGGTAAATTTTAGGAGAATTTTAGAGTCTCTCTTTGATTAGGGGGATTAAGGTTTTAAGATGCAAGCCTAGACTATGTGTCTAACCCCAGACTCTTACCACTTTGGCCAAATGATTGCTGGGTGCTCAAGAAGAAGGGAAAACAAGGCCCTTCCCTAGCTCCATAGATCAACCCAGAATACTTGGGCGCTCAAGCAGGGGGGACACCTAGTGCCGTGAAGTCATCCCTGACTTAACACCCCTTGTAGCCTCCACAAGTACCCTTTTTGGTGGCGAAAGTTGTACCAGTCTGGGTTCCTATTTAAACTAGATAAATTTCCCCAAATCCTAAAGCTACAAGCTATGGTTAACTCCAACTAAGAAAATATGGATTGCAAAGTAAAATTAATTCCCAACTTAAGATGCAAGATATTAACACAATAAGATTGTTGCCAACTTAAGAAAGAGATAACAAGATAAGATAACTTTCCAACTTGAAGAATAAAAGTAGAGACTACTTAAGGAGATACTAACAAAGCGAGATATTAACAGATGGATACTAACAAAGTGAGATATTAACAGATCAATCTCTCAACCAAAGGATGAATTAATATAGGAAAATGGGAGAATGGAAGGCAACTTCAGTTTATCAGTTTCATATCATTATGAGTATTGGTTGGCTTTCCACCTTGACAGTCATGTGCAACAAGGTATCAAAATTTTACACGGCTTGTCAGACTCCAATGTTTGGTTGAATAGAGGAGCGAGCTTGATTCTTGACTGGTTCTTCCTCACGAAAAATTTCAAGTTGATAAAACTTGGAAAAGTGTCTTCTATGAGTCATCCTGGACAAGGATGTTTCAGATTCTTGTGGATTCATTCCATCCATTGCATGGATGGTTGTAACCTATCTCTAACCCTTCTCCTTTATTTTGAGTTTTGTATTGTTTCATTTGATTATGTAATTATGTTACTTAGATGATTCATTGTATCATAGTTTCATTTTGTAATTGTTGTGCAATAGTAATTTCATTTATGTGATTATTGTTTATAGCATTTCATTTATTCATTTGTTTATACATGTATTTATGTTGGGTATTGTTGAGCATTTTGTTTTGTAGATTCTGGATTCTCGTATGCTCTCCTTCCCAAGTGAAGATCAAACACACGTCCCCATGTGGATTCAGATGTTGACCACCTATTTCGACTAAGGGGTAGCTCCATGTACTATGAAGATATGCACCTGATGGTGCTACCAAGTTGAAGACTTTTTGGTTCTACAAGGCAGTTTTGGCCTTCAACACGTGTTTTTGTAATTGGAATTTCCGCTCCCGTGCGTGGGATAATAATGTAATAGGCCTGCATGGATCATAGTTTAGGTCAGTTGCCTAGGACTTTATCATTAGAGGAGTCCCTTTCACTAAGTGTTTTTTTTCCTCAGGTTATTAATATGGCCTAACCAGCCTTATTAATTTCCCTTGAGTTTTTCACTCCCACAATAATTCTCCAAAGTGGTGAAAGGCGTTCTAATGGTCGAGCCCTATGGTAGTTAGTGTCTAGGAATATTGTAAATGACCATGCTAGACATATCCTAGAGTCTAGAGTCTCCACATTTTCAGCCTTGGTCATTTTAATGCTCTTTAGTTTTTCCCTCAAAACCATCTTCCGGTTTTCATTTGTACTTTGGTACAACTTCGTCAAAGACTCCCACATCTCATAGGCATTTGTCTTCCCCGTCAAGTGAGGAATCAAATGGTCTTTGATGGCATCAAGAATAATCCTCTTAGCCTTGATACTCTTCTTAGTGTATGCTGCAAGAAGAGTAGCATCAGTAGGTACAACCACAAGATGTGTTATGGTATTCTCAACAATATCTTACAACTCATTTTCTTGCAACAACAAGATCATCTGCTCTTTCCAAGCACCAAAGTTTGCTGCCCCATCAAGTCTGTCCTCAACCCTCAAACCTGTAGCCATTGACCCCTTTCTGTTGAAAATAAAAAATTCAAAGTTCTGTATGGTGAAGTGACCGGTGTCCCTGTTATCTCCTCAAATAAATCAATCGAGTTATTTCATTATAGGTGATAGGATGTCTTTTAAAAAATACATTTAAATTTTTTTTAAAGCTCATTTTTGAGAGCTTTTGCATGTAATAAAGTTATAATAAACATTTTTTTAGTTTTTATTTGATCTAATTCAAATCTCAGGTTTCGGTGGCTTAGGTGAACATTTCGATTGTTCAATAGCCACCGAAAGCCTTAACTTTCGACAGGTTAAACAAAGAAATTTAGGGCTATTTTAGCCACCGAAATCGCAGGATCGAGGGAGGAGTCAGCACGTCCTTTCACACGTTTAAACCGTCGGGTTTGAAGTTTTATAATTGCATTTAGTCGCCAAAAAGACAGGAGAAGAAACCGTTCATGACCGGAAGTTGATCTCTGCATGATATAGCAAATCTTTTCGGATCGCTGTTTCATCAAACTACATGGTTACGTACCTTTCATCATTACAGTCATCAACCATGATTGTTTCAAATCACAAGATGCTCTTTTGCATCCCTTGTAATCAGCGCCACGATCTAATGCTCGCCTCATTTGTCTCGTCCCTGTCACAGTCGAGCCAAATCTCCCTAAGTCTACGCTGTGTAACTTTCCCCCAAAATCCGATTTTCCAACTGTAGGTTTACAGCAGCATTGCGACAGATGAAGAAAGGAGGATCAACTCTGAGGAGAGAGCTCAATAATATCAGTTACTTGGAATCGCACCCAGAGGTATGCCGACTTTTCAGGGATGCAGGTTGCTATAATTTTTGTAAAAAATTACTGAGCTCTCACCAGCAGGTGGCAGAAGCCTTTGCTCTGAATTTCGATGGAAGGAAAGTAGTCATCGGTCGAGATGAATTCTAGGTGGATGAAGCCCTCATAGCCGAGGTGACAGAGCTTCCCAGGACTGGAGAGAAATGGTTTAAAACCACTGTCACAAAGAATGTTGAATTCAGGTCTTACTTGAAACCAGAACGCAAGGATTTGATATGGAAGAAAGACATTCCTGTGTCTTTCCTTGAAGAAAAATGGCAACAATTACTAAAAGCCATTATGGTCTATATAACTTGTGAAGGCAGATATAATAGGGTGATAATTTACCATTTCAAACTCATGAATCATTTTACTGGTAGAAACCCACTCAATCTGCCCTATTTTCTCCATAGAAGCTTATCTAAGATGGCTCATCAGGTCAAGGCCAAACCCAATAAAGTTGCAGGTAGACTATCCCACCATGGTCTAATTAAACTCTTGGTTTGTGAGTTGTTGCAGAGAAGAAGCAAAGAGTGGAATTACTTCTTGATCTGGAATGATTTTCAAACTGATATGCAGCCAGAGGGCAAAAAGAGTCCTCATTCCAAAAAGTCTTCTACTCCCAGAAGTGGAAAGAGGAGGAGGAGAGCTATCTCTCCAGTTCTAGTTAATCAACCCTCTCCTTCTTCTAAGCTTAGTAGAGCTAAGAAGAAACTAAACTTCAGCAGTGAAACAGATAAGGCCGAGGAACTCCCAGTGAACAAGAGCAAAAGCATTCTTAATCTTCCTTACACAGACTCGGAAGATGAAGAAGATCAGATTGACACAGGGCATGAAAATTTAGTTTATGTATATGTATTCACAGCAAGGTATGAAGACCTTCCATCAGCTACACCTAAAGAAGAACAAAAACCACAAGTTGCTGATGCCTCATCTAGCAAAAGAATGAAGCAGAGTAAAACAAAGGAAATCAAGAAGCTTAAGAAGAAGTTAACTCAATAAGAAGTGCTAGAAAGGGTAATTAAAACCATATATGAAACCCTATCGAAGAATTTTGCAGAAAGCAACTCGGCCTTGGAAAGATTAGCACATGAAAGCATAAAGGAAAAGAAAAAGAAGGAGAAGATTGTAAAAGATTACAACAGCTTATGGAGAGTAGCTTAGGGTTTGAAAAAAAAGGTCAGGGCTTTAAGGTTGAAAGCTATGTCTTCAAAACACTAGTCTCAAACACATGCTACTCTTGAAACCCTAGCAGAGGTAGCAATTCAGTGCAATGAACCAGAGGCAATTCAGTGGAATGAACCAGAGGTAGCAATTCAGTGCAATGAACCTATAGGCTTTCTAGAAGTTGAGCAAGGTGCAGAAGCCTCGGAAGATCAGCCCTAAGGCGTTTTTGAGCTAATACAAAAGGTATTTTTGAAATTTTGATAATTTCACGAAAACAGACCTTTCAGTGGCGTAGGTGAACATTTCGATTGTTCATTAGCCACCGAAAGTAGAGCTTTCGGTAGCTAATTGGTCTGAATTCTGTCTATTCTAGCTACTGAAAGCACTAATAGGAGAAAAAGTTAATATTTTTGCATAGATCCAAGTTTTCCTTGATAAAAAGCCTCAGGAATGGTTCCAATCGATAGACAATAATTAATGACATCCTTATCGAGAGTTTGTTTTGATTTTGGAGATGCTTTACAAGACAGAAAGGTCAAAATCGGTTAGCTATTTTTAGGGATATAAAGCTGTTTGACTGTCAGCAGGTGTCATTTTCAACTCCTCTCATATCACATAAAATCCAGCAACCTCGGAAGGCTCACTACACCTGCCAAAGAATCTGAAGGATATAAAGATCATCCAAGGATAGGAATTGACCTAGTTTATAGGATCTTTGCCTATTTTCTTGGGCCAGTTATTGACTCTCTATTTTAGGCAAAATTCGATCCAGTATTCTAGGATTTTGAAACTGTTTGTAAAGGCTATAAAGCCTAGAACATTTGATGAACAAAGGGTTCGACTTTGAGTTCTATACTCGACTGTTATTGTGATTAAGACATTTTCTTTAATATATTTAGCCTGGAAGCTTCTTTCATTGTTATTGTCAGACTCTCTTTTCATTTCTATTCTATGCCTATGAGTTGAAATCTTTTCTTTGTCTCTGTTTAAATGTCCTATGGTGACTGTCATCTTACCTTTGATTATTAAACAAGAATCATAAGCATCCATTGCTAGTTTTTTGACACTTCATATATATGGTTCATGTATGTTCTGGTTAATTGATTGGTTTCTTATCTATTTGATCTACAAACCTATCTGATAATAGCTCTTGAAGGCCTTTGACGAGGTAAAAATATGTTCTTTAATTTATGGATATCCGTCTGCACTGTGTCATTTAATTTGTCAACCCAGGGTTTAGTTTATACTTGCGAGGCACCCGGTGCAGTATACACAGAAATAAAACTTTCACCAAGTTATTGGAAAATACTAACTAAACTAAACCATGCATAAATCAAAAGAAAAGCATAAAAGATGTAGTCACAGTGCTTACAACCCCCAACCTAGTTGGTGGTACCTCTCGGGATAAGGTCTCTGAATTCTCATAACTCTATTCCCTCGCATATTCACCTTCGTGGAGTCACACGTACAATGATTCTGTAGCACACACACAATCGAAAGAAAGAAACTTTCTAATTTGTTCTAATCCACACACTGAAAGAAAACTATTATTGAATTAATGCATTAGAATTAGGCCAACAGACTTCACAATTCCTAAATCATAATTTTGTTTATGACATTCAAATACTACTACAGATAGAGAATGCACACCTAGATTTAGCATATGATGTCAAGACAGGTAAAGAATGACAAAGAGATAAATAATCTGTAACAATCTAAGCCTTAACATGTTTTAGTCATCATTCTTCAACAAGTTGCAGGTGGCCATTATGCAGCCCAAGGCCATTCTACAACAGAAATTAAAAAGAAATTTAAATAACTATCAGCTACCTAAACTAGTATTTAACGACTATATATATATATATGCAAAAAGTGAAAGAGCACACTGCCATATCTGTGAGTGGGCCCTGCCTCACTGGTAGGCATGTGCTCACAACTCCTAGATTACCAGTATGAAATCAGATTGACATTCCACACATTAACAACAGTCTTTTATTAAATCGGAAATTGGAAAAGTCTGATAACAAAGCTCTCGGCTCTCACTCAGTCTATCCACAACCACTCTCACACACCCTCCTCTACCTATGGATGCTAGCACACATGTATATATACAATATGGGGGAGCCTGATCGGTCCAAACATGGAACGACAGGCTCCTAATATTCTGCAATTTAGTTAAAACAAATCACAATTCTCTCTCCGCTGATTTGCTCAACTGTACGGTGTTATATGCTAGCCAATAAGATATCAACGTCCTTCGAGATTCCACGGGTTCTTCATAATTTATGGTTGAATCGGTTTGAACTGTTATATGCAAGTGTGCCTGTATCCTATTCTTGGAAATGTCACGTGCTGAGTTCTGGAATCTTGTAACTTATACACATATGCTGAAGGTATATCTTTATGCTCACGGTTGGAACCTTGCTGAAGATATAATTTCTTTAATTTTATTTATGTTGAATGTTGCAGCCTTGTAGGCTCGTGGCATATGTTGGAAATATAAGTATATTAATTTCCCCTTTTTTTGTATATCCTTATGTTGATTTTAATCCTTTAATTATTTCGCTGATATATTTCCACGCTGAAGATATTCACATTAATTTACCTTGTTGATATGCCTTCATTGTTCGTGAAATCCTTCATATATCTTCCAAGGAAACCTGAAATGCTTGCACTTTATAATCACACGCAGTTCTAAGCTGCTACAGGCCTGATTCTGTAGCAAGCTGCCATAGGTTTGATTATGTAGCAGGCTGCTACAGGTCTGATTCTATAGCAAGCTGCCATAGGTTTGATTATGTAGCAGGCTGTTACAGGTCTGATTATGTAGCAGATTTGAACACATGAGAACCCCACAACTGTATCATCATTTAATGACTCTGAATCTGTGGCAATGGATGTGCAATGACCCTGATTTGAAGAATATGTGAACCTTTAAAGCAAAACCCCGTAACAACTTGTTCACACGTGAGTTGTTACTTTAAAAGTAAATACAAAACACACTACTTCCCCTAATGTTAATCATAAATCCAAAGAAATATTAAGAAATGCAATTGGGAAATCACATCGAGCCTAAATCTCGCATATGGGCATTAAAATGGATAAGACAGGGTTATATGTAAAAGATAAAGGGTTAAAAAGAAGGAAAAGAAGATGTCAAATGATGGTAATTTCGTGGCTCATCAGCCTTGTACTGTGTGAATATAACTAGACTGTCTTGAAGATCCAATCCAGTGATTTAGATATTCATCTTGATCCAATCCCACACCCATTATTGAGAAAATAATTATAAAAAACAGTTAAGTTACCAGGCATCTCTGAGATACAGCCTAAGAGAGTTTCCTGCAGTGATAACAATCCCAATTTTCTGACTTGCTGAAATATTTCTGCTTCTCTTTAACTCAACTCTGATACCATGTAAAATTTCAGACCCCACCTAGTTTCAAGTCTCGCTGATTTTTCAGCCAATGTTTAATGCCCAAACCCAGTTTTATGACAGCCAACTAAACTCAGCATAAAATAAATTTTTTAGAACTAAAACATGAGGATTCTGAACATCGTTTAACGCAGAAATAAAATATATCAGCAACACATATAACTCAGAAAAATAACACAGTGATTTTTGGTCTAACAACGACTTTGGAAAAACCCACAAGGGGAAAACCAGTGAGAGAGGGAGTTTTTATTATTTCAGAGCTTCAGAGAAATTCTTTTACAGCATATTCATCTTCAAAAATTTAATGACAAACTTATCTCGAAAATCGTGCCAAGTCTTCACACAGAAACTGAGCAAAACTCCTCGAAATTCGTGCCAGAATTTCTTGCACTCATGTACAGGTCTGCTTCTCGTTTTCTGTGCCTCCTTGCTGTACAACTGCCTCGAATTATGTGCCAACTGTTACAGCTCAAAACTGAGCATTAAATGCTGTACAGAGTACAGACGCCTTGGAAAACGTGCCAAAACCACCCAAAAAATACCACAGAAACTTTCCTCGATTTCTATGCAAGAAAACTAGTCATACGAACCGTACGTAATCCGTACAGTACAGACTATTCACTCAGCTGTACTTTCTACCTCGATTTCCATGCCTCTTTCCTGCTGTACGGAACCCAAAAATTCGTACAGTATGACTTGTTTTCTGAACTGTACTCTTCCTCGATTTTTGTGCCAGCTTTTAATGTTTTACGACTTGCTTAATCCGTACAGTACGACCTGTAATAAATGTTGTACCTTCTGCCTTGAAATGCGTGCTAGTTTTCAGCGTTGGAATGCGTGCCCTAGCTCTGAACAAATGGCCTCTTTCTCAAAATTGAATTTCTTTTCTTGCTCTCTCAAAACATGTTTCAACAACCCAAGAATGGGTGCGCCCTCCTACCCTAATCGATCTCATGAGGGAATATCAAGAGTCATCTCATCTAACTGTTGAGATTAGACAAGATCAACGGTGGAGATAAAATCACTTTATTCACCCACTTTCCCTAAGTCTCAAAAAGTCACCTTTTAATTTGCATCTCACAAATTAAATGACTAGGGTCCACATTCAACACTTTCTCACCCCTTAGGCACCTAGGTGATGAGAAACACTTGCCTAGGTACTTTTTAATTATTTTTAACATGCGATGAATGATTATCATGAGATTTACTTGGGTTGGTATCGATATTTTTTGGACAATAAGTTAGTCGTTCTTGTCTTGTAGTGTTTTCTTCATTTAACTTCGATATATGATTTTCTTCTTGTACTGACGTCGCCATGTTAATGGCTGAATTTCGATTAGTGAGTATACCTGGAACTTCCATCGTTTCTACTCCAACATCTCTATATGTTTTTTCTTCAACTCGATTGGCATCTTCTTGGGCTTTCGTGTATGAATTTTCAAGTTTCTCTTCTTTCAATTTTCTGATTTGTTCTAGTAGCTCGTGATTGAGATTTTTCAAACGAGAATTTTCTTCATTTTTTTCGGGTAGGTTCTTGTCGAGATCTTGGTTCTCTTGTTCCAACTTCTGAACACGTTGTTTTCGAACCTTTGACTTCTTGATCTGTGTAAGTAGTTTTTTACTGTGTTCTTTTAAACGAGAAATTTCTTCGCTTTTATTCTTGATAACTTCGTAATTTTTTTTTTTCATTCTTTGCATTGCTTTTTTATTTTCTTGAAGTATCACTTCTGAGATATCATTAAAGTCTTCTGTTGTTACAGAATCTGGCTCCAATGTGGTGTCTTGTAATGTTATCATTTTCTCCTTATAGGGGAATGCCACAAACATTTTCTCCATGTTTAGTATGAAGGTACCTAGATTTTTAAACCAGGGTAGCTCGATAATGATGTTGATTTCTTCTGTATACATAGTTGTAACATAGAATTGAGATCTATATTCATATTCATCAATTTTCACTTGTAGCTTATTAATTTAAAAAATATCTTTCTTTTCAATTATATTCAGCTCTGGAATTAATAATTGATTTGTCAAATCAATATTAATATAATTTTCATTATAGTCCAAGTTGATTATGATGTTAACCTCTTTTCCTTGAATACTCCCCTTTAATGTAGAAAAACCGTAATATACGATTGGACAACCTTCATAAAAAAATCTTCCTTCTGTCATTTTATTAGAATCCATTTGTCTTTCGTCGATATTGTCACGAATTTCGAATTACTCCTTATAACTCCTCTTAGAATATATATATATATATATATATATATATATTCTTAAAACTTTTGTAACTCTTCTTAGTACTTTTATAACTTTATAAAAAGTTTTCTTTGAAATATTCTTATATATATATATATATATATTACTTTTTTCGCCTTCTAAATATAAGTGTCTTTAAAAAAAACCTTTTTATAACCTTTCCTTTCAAATTCATAATGATGTCTTCCACCCTTTTAATTCACTTTTTAAACTATAATTTGATTGAATGTATATATAATCAATATATATATCACCCTTTTTCTTTTCCACCTTATAATGTAAACTTTTTATAATTTTTCTTTTATAAAAAATCCTTTAGATTTTCTAGCTCCTTTATAATAATAGAAGTCATCACATCTTCCCACTTTAAAAATGTAAATTGCTTATGTCGTTTTTTAACATGGGCTATTAAAAGTTACGATAACTTTTCTTTTCCCGTTGAACCCTTTTTATCGCTTTTTTTTTAAATGGCGTTGTTGTCGTCTTAATACACACTTGCAAACGTGAGCAAAGTCCAACTCACTTAGTGTGTCCTTGGAGGCACAATGCCTAGGTTCACAGTCCACACTGTCACCTTGACTGGAATCTCTTCCTTCTAGGCTTACTCCTAGGGAAGCCAAAGGGGGTAGACCCTAGTTACTAGATGTGATTTAACTTTAAAGTTCTAGGAGTTGGTTTTAATTTGTTAAAATGCTTGGGGAATACTAGCCTAAGATGCTAAGGAAGCAAATGCAAAGTGCAAGATTAATTAAATGGCAAGCAACCCTTTCCCTAAGTCAACTATGACTAGTGCCTAAGGTTGGGCAAGGGGTCAACTAAGTTTGAGAGTGTTCAATTACCAAAATATTACAAGTCAAAATATTAGAACTATCCCACAAACTAAAGGTTTGAAACGACTTCCACAATGAAAGATAAATGTTACAAAGATACAAAATGATACACAAGATACAAATTAACAAGATATACAATGATGCCAAAATGTGAAAGTTTAGGAAATATTCAAACTCAAGATCAATCACATAAGCCAAGCATGCCCCAATAGCACTTACTCTATTGGACTGCTTTTCAATGGCAACCACTAAAGCACTCAAGATTCAAGAAGATGATGCCTCCCCAAGTGGGATACTCAACTTCTTCTTGAATCACACCACAAAAGCATAAACAAAGATATGAATATAGGAAGCTTTAATGCTCATGAAAAATTAAACACTTAGAAAGACAAACCATAAGATTGCATTAAAGATTTGTAAACATGAAAGTGCTTGCAATGTGTGTTCCTAAACATTCATCTAAGATCCCCCAAAACACATGGATTGTCTATGCAACTAAGTGGTTAGGAGTTTCTTAAAGATTAAGTAAATTTTATTTTTCCCTCCCCCTAACTATGTTTGGAGCCTTAAACCTCCTCCTCCTATAGCTAAATAGTTGCCGGGTGCTCAAGATAGTAAGGCAACGAGGCCCACCCTAGCTTCCACGGTCAGCCTTGACAGTAAGAGTACTTTCCGGAGAGGACACCCACTTGGAGCGCCATGGGATGGTCCCCCGCCACTACCCTCCGTTGTTTTCCTTAAACCCGTTTTAGATGGTGGAGATGGTTGAATTAGGTTATCCTAAGTTGTCTAAAAGATTATTATGACTTGCGGGTGAGTCTTTAGTTGTGTTTGGAGTGTTTTATAAGTCTTTTAAGTGTTCGAAAAGTGTGATTTAAGCCCAAAACCGAAACTGCAAAGTGCTTGAAATGATGTGTTATACAAGTAAATATTCAACCCATAAACATAAGATAACATGAATGTAAAAGCTCATAAGATAAACATCATTAACATGGCATCCCATTCATCATCATGACATATAACTTTGCAAAAAGAGAAAGGCATGAACAACTTGCCGAAAGATAATAAGAATAGAACTTAAGACTTAATCATTCATCCACATGTATACTAGCTCAATGAAAAACATGTGCTTGAAAAGGAAAAACTTGGCAAGAATTAAAAGAACTAGATCCTAAACCATCAAGTGATTCACATGTGCTTGAAAAAGATAAATGGGATAATGCCTTAATAGTTGCACCACTTAAGATAGATTCCAAAGCATTAAACCATAAAACATGACATCATAGGTATATATGAAAGAAATAACATAAAAGAAAATGAGATGATAGATATGTGATGACTACATTAGATAATTTTAAACCATAATAACATGTAGATCATCAAAGCATTATTATCAACTAGCCTCACGATTTTGGGGATTACTCTTCCAAGGTGTAGGCAATATTAGTTAAACAATAGAAATGAAATAGAAAGAATAGAACAAACCACTCACAATGGCCAAGGTGAAGGCAAGCCTACCATTGTTGGCCAAAGAGGGTTGAAAAATAAAAATGAGATTATTATTATTAAGTAGCCACACTACCTTGTCTTGTAGACAAGTGGGGCCAAACTAATAAAAAATGAACTTGAAAGCAAACCTAAGGTAGCCCAACGATATTGGGGGGTTGGCTTGGCCAATCACACACCCAAGGTGTAGGCAATGTATTATTAGTATTGAATGATACAAAAACGCTGAAATGAAAACAAAAATTGAAATATACAAGGAGAGAAAGTAAGGGATTTGTTACCCAACCGGTGGAACCTCTTGGGGATGTTGTAAGGGTGATTTCCAGCAGCGTTTCCCCTTGTCCCTGGTAAGAATCTGCAAAAAACCCTCTTGGGGATGTTGTAAGGGTGATTTCCAGCAGCGTTTCCCCTTGTCCCTGGTAAGAATCTGCAAAAACCAACAAGCAAAAGCTTGTTGGAAATGCTGCAAAACACACAAAAAGTTAAGAAAATTTTCTGTTTTTACACAGAAAATTTTCACATGAAATCTTTAAGTGAAATATAGAAATTTTTTGACCTATCTAAGATATGTTAGCTACAGCAATATGATGTGAATGAACAGAAATAAATTAGATCCAAACTAAAAGAAAGGAGTGTATATGAGTTTTGATTGGAAACCCCTCTAAAGTCTCTTCCAACCAACACCCTTGAGGAAAACCTGCACACTCAAACAAGATGTGAGGCAAAAAATAACATAATATGATAAGATAGGTTAGTAAAATGAAGTACTTCACAATGCTAACTACCCTACATATATAGATTAGCAACACTAATGTCAAATGATCTACTCAAACAAACTAATTTGCTCAAGAAACTAGTCAAAAACTCACAAAATGCAAAGGAACAAGGTCACCTCATGTGCAAAAGACAAATCTGATTACTCTAGATTGATCCAAAATGGTCCAAAACTTTTTATTGAATCCAAAAGGGAGAGCCTTGCAGCAACTAATTGCTCCAATGCTCTCAAGAGACAATGAGTGAATATGAGATGGCAAGAGAAAGATGGATGGGGCGAAAATCCTGTAGCATAACTTTAGCTCAAAGAATGGTGCAGAAAATGAGTGAGGAGGGGTTTCTTTTATACCTCAAGAGGCAAGGTGAAGACACTTTGATGAGTGCCAAGTGTCAAATCCCAAGCAAGAGAGTGAATCTCAAGAAGGGGGGTGCACTTAACTTAGGGTTTTGGTTAGATGAGTGAGTGGATTGATGAAGTGGAGTGTGGGGTCCATCTATGGGTGATGTGTTAGGCTAGGGGGGGCGCACTAGGTATGAGAGGGGCCCACAAATTGATTTAAGGGGGTTTTCTAATGTTTGTGTGGGAAGGGGGGCACAAATCCCCCTAGGGGCGTGAGGTAGAGTAAGAGGGGGGTGTGTTAGGGGGTGTAAAAGGTTATGAGGTGGGTAAGTTGGGTTGGGTAGGTTAGGAATGTCCATCTTAGCTCTTTTCCACCTTCACATAGACCCATTAACTCAATTTACAAAAATTACAAAATTTGACTTAGCAATTAAAATTGCTGTTTTGACTGACTGACACTCCGGGTGGACAAATGCATAGCAAAATTTGTCCGACTGAGCTGAAACTTGGTCTATGGGTGTAGGGGGTGCCTTTCCATTTTATTTGAGCACAAATACCCCTATCAAAAACCCAAAGAGCAAGTTTTTACAATATTTGCTCAAAAACATTCAATTAATTAAATAATTAAAATTCCAACCTTAGGAAAATTAATTAAATTTAATTAATTAAAAA
>SNQJ01S0038450.1:60721-72423 GCA_010110895.2 Picea sitchensis | reverse complement strand
TGTCTTTTTGGATGACATTATTATATATTCCAAGTCAGAAGAAGAGCATGATAATCATTTGAGGATGGTGTTGCAAGTATTAAGGGAGCATCAATTGTATGCCAAATTGAACAAGTGCTCATTTTATCAAAAGAAAATTCATTATTTGGGGCATATCATTTCAAAGGATGGGATAACAGTGGATCCTAAGAAGATAGAATCCATTAGAGAATGGTCAGTGCCAAAGAATGTGACAGAGGTCAGATCATTCATGGGCCTTGCAGGCTACTACAAGAGATTTATTGAAGGATTCTCAAAGATTGCACACCCAATCACTTCCTTGCAAACAAAGGGTGTGAAGTTTCAGTGGACATTGGATTGTGAAAAGAGTTTCCAACATTTGAAAAAATTACTAACAAGTGCTCCAATACTAAGGATTGCAGACCCAAAAGAAGACTTCATTGTATGCACAGATGCATGTAAGGAAGGAATTGGTGGATTCCTTAGTCAAAATGGGTTTTTTATATGTTATGAATCAAGGAAGTTGAAGGAGCATGAAGGAAACTATGCCACTCATGAATTGGAGTTGGCATCCATAGTGCATACATTGAGGAAATGGAGACACTACCTCATGGGGAAGAGGTTTGAGTTGAGAACAAACCATAATGGTTTGAAATATTTATTTGATCAGCTAACTCTAAATTCTAGGCAAACCAGATGGTTAGAATTTCTAAGTGAATATGACTTTGATATAAAGCATATCAAAGAGAAAGAAAACAAATTGGCTGATGCACTTAGCAGAAGAGTGCATGAAATGCATGCTACAACCATTAGCATGTACCAATCATAATTGAAAGGCAAAATTACAGAGGCTGCCAAATCAGATTTGCAATACAAAGAATTAGTGGCCAAATTACAACAAGGTAATTTGTAGCAGAAAATTGAGAAATACAAGCTAGATAATGATAAAATTATCATGTACAGGGGCATAATTTATGTACCAAATTCTAATGAATTGAAAAGTCTGATATTGAGGGAAATGCATAATGTGCCTTATGCTAGGCACCCAGAATATCAGAAAACTATTGCAGTTGTCAAAAGCCAATACTATTGGCCATGCATGCAGAAAGAGATGGTTGATTTTATTGCCAGATGTTTGGAATGTAAAAAAGTAAAGGCCGAGCATAGACACCCAACTAGTTTGCTACAGCCATTACCCATTTCTGAGTGGAAATGGGAAGTTGTAACAATGGATTTCATCACTAAACTTTCCAGAACAAACAAGAAACATGATTCTATCATGGTAGTGGTGGATAAACTTACTAAAGTTGCCCATTTTATTCCAGTTAAGCTCACTCACAAGGCAACGGACATTGCTGATGTTTATATGAGGGAAATTGCTAGATTACATGGCATACACAAGACACTTGTGTCTGACAGAGATCTAAAATTTACCTCCAAATTTTGGAAAGGATTATTTAATGGATTTGGAACAAATTTGAATTTTAGTACAACTTATCATCCAAAATCAGATGGACAAACATAGAGGGTGAATCAAGTGATTGGGGATATGTTAAGAATGTTTGTGATGGATAAACCATCAAAATGGGAAGACTACCTACACTTGGTAGAGTTTGCTTATAACAATGTGTACCAACCATCTCTAAAGATGAGCCCATTTGAGGCACTTTATGGAAGAAAGTGCAACACACTAGTAAGCTGGGATAACCCCGCAGACATAGCAGTGGTTGGGCCAGATTTGCTCAGGGAAATGGAGGAGCAAATGATAAAAATAAAACAAAATTTAAAGGCTGCCCAAGATAGGCAGAAAAGCTATGCTGATAAGGGCAAAACTCACAGGGAATTTAAAGTGGGTGATCATGTATTCTTGAAAGTGAAGGCCAACAGAAGTTCCTTGAAGTTGGGAAACTGTTCAAAGTTGGTAGCTCGCTATTGTGGGCCGTTTGAAATCCTAGAGAGGATTGGTCCAGTTGTTTATATGATTGCATTGCCTGCATCTATGTCTATTCATAATGTATTTCATGTATCATTGCTAAAGAAATATTTACTTGATACTAATCATGTAATTGATTGGAATGTGATTTAGGTGGAGCAAGAAGGCGCTTTCCAAGTGCATCTAGTACGCATTCTGGACCGGAAAATCAAACAGCTCTGGAATCGAGCCATAGAGATTGTAAAGGTCCAATGGACCTGACACGGTCCTGAGGATGCTACTTGGGAGCATGAGGATGCAATGCGGACAAAATACCCGCAACTTTTTGAGGATTTTTGAAATTTTGTTGTATATGGGTACATGATGCACTGAGGACAGTGCATAAATAAGGGGAGGGGATTGTAATATCCCTAGGTCGCAACCAATTGTAATCTAGATAAAATGTACTTAAGCTGGTGAGCTGTTTTGATATCATTTTGTATGCACATTACATGACATAGTGCGCGCATGTACTGCGCAGTAAAATGAGGAAGTTGCACATTCCAGGATACCGCGCATAACATCTTAAGTGCGCGTGATTGTGAGGCCACCAAGATTTTGTGTATATGTTATGTTTTATAGGCTGGTGAGCCAGTTATTATAAGCTAGGATGCTTATGTTTTGATTAGGCCGTAGAGCCTAGATGCTAAAGGCCAGTGCACCTATTTTTGTATATGTCTCATAATTAATATAAAATGCATCGCTGCGCGCAGACCGACCATGATAAAAGAGATGGGGGACTAAAATCCACTGGTTAGGGAAAGGGAGGGGCCTAAAAGTTAAGGAAAAGTGGCTAATCTAGGGAGCTTAATCCAAAAGGGAATATTATATTAATATTTCTTAAATCATAAAGTATGGACAATTATTTTATCCTAAGTTCTAAAGTTGAGGCCAAGTGGGCCAAAGTAGCTCCCAACATGACAAGTGTCAAGTTGGGGACATGTATACATATTGTTGGGACTTAGTTCATTTCCGATCATCTTTTCCATGGTTCCTTGCATCATTCAGCCATCCAGTCAATCATCCATGAGTATTCACACCCATTGAGCTATCCTTCATATTTTCATAACTGTACCTGAACTGTATCCATAGCCATCTTTGTGCTCGTGTAGCTAGTTAGCGTGGGAGCTGGATTGAAGAGGCGTGTTTTCAAGCCCGTGAGCAATTCTCTGGGTGAGATAATTGCCGGGGATTGATTTCCTGAAGGTGCAGAACTGCAACTACAGTGCTCTGAGACTTCCTATCCGGCTTGTTGTTGAAGCCCGGAAAGGAAGTGGGGCAGCCGAAGGACTGTTGAGCAGAGAAGGGGCACACTTTATGGGTGGGACAAACATGTGGGGAATGAGGTACTGTAGGCTGTTAGTTGAATTAGCACATGAGACAGAGTTTTTCTTGTTGTCCATGAGCCTTTAGCCTGGTTAGGAATCCCTTTACCCGGGTGGAGTTTAGTCCTAGCTCGGGGGTGACTCACTGTCGAGAGTGATGAACAGTGTGGTCTAAGGCTGGGAGGTTCATGGAAGGTTTGCACGCAATTGGTGATATTCTCACAAAGATAAGTGTTAATTGTGTGATAAATTTACATGTTGCATTGTTATTTACGTGTTTATTTTTATGGGTTTATCCTATGCGTGATGATATCTGTCTGTATGTTTATGGGTATTTCCTATATATGTTGCATGTCTATGTTTATTGTTATTTCAGTATAAATTCGTGTATTTATGAAATGTATTTGTCTGTTTACGTTTTACATGTAAAGCTTCTGCAAGAGTTCGTGTATATGTATCTTAATTGCATGCAGTTCAATTTTTTTTATGTAGCATAACTCAGTTGGATACTGGGTATGTTATAGTATGTTCTGCAGAAAGAACAATAAGAGTTCTTTGGCGTAGCGTGGCCCGACATGGATGGCCGAGGACGTTACAAGTATGGACTTTCTCAAGGGCTACTCCACCTCTATCACTAACCTGTCTTACAAAATGGCATTTAACCACAATATGCTTAGTCTTACTATATTAGGTTGGATTGTTAGCCAAATAAATGGCCCTTTGAGTGTCACAAACACATTTACCTCGTTTTGTAATTTTCCAAACTCATAATAGACCTTTTAACCAAATTGCCTCCTTCCATGCATGTGAGACAATTATATATTTTGCCTCAATAGTGGGTGAAACAACCATGTTTTGACTCTTTGACATCTAATAAATAGATCCTCTTGCAAGAGTAAAGACATAACCTGAAGTCGATCTCTTTTTGTCCAAGTCACAAACAAAATCTGAATCAACATAACCACGTACATAATCACTATAACCATCATAGGTGATACAATAATAACTTGTGCCTTGAAGATACCGAAGCACCCATTTCACTGTTGTGCAATGTTCTTTGCTTGGATTTTCCATGTATCTACTAACAACACCAACAACATGTGAAATGTCAGGTCTTGTACATACCGTCACATACATTAAAATTCCTACTGCACTAACATATGGTACAAGAGACATATAATCATTTTCTTCTTTATTACTAGGACATAAACTTGAAGAAAGCTTAAAATGGGAAGCCAAAGGGATGTTTATTGGTTTCACATTATTCATACCGAATCTCAAAAGTATCTTCTCCACGTACTTCTGTTGTGAAATCCAAAGCTTACCATGTTTCCTGTCTCTGTGTATTTCAATTCCCAAGATTTGTTTTTCTACTCCTAGATCCTTCATACCAAAAGTCTTAGCCATACGAGCCTTTAAACTTCTGATATCAACCATGCTTTTGCTTGCAACAAGCATATCATCAACATATAACACCAATATGATTGATATGCCTTTATCCAAACTTTTGAAGTAAACATAATGGTCATACTCACTTCTTTTGAAATGTTGGCTCACCATGAAGGAATCAAACTTCTTGTACCATTGCTTGGGAGACTGCTTTGGGCCATACAATGACTTCTTGAGTTTGCAAAAAAATATTCTTTTGTGATCCTAAAAAAAACATTATGGTTCTTCCATATACATCTCCTCATCCAAATCTCCATGTAAAAATGTTAATTTTGACATCTAGTTGCTCTAACTGTGCTCTAATTCAAGATCAAGTAAAGAAACTAGTGCTAGCCCAACACAAATTTAAACAAGATTAACAACTAGTGAAAATATTTCATGGAAATCAATATCTTTCGTTTGAGAATTCCCTTTTTCCACTAGTCTTGCTTTGTACCATTCAACTTTATCATTAACACCCTTTTTTAGTTTGTAGACCCACCTGCAACCAACAACCTTCCTTCCCTCTAGGAGTTTTATTGGGTCCCATGTTTGACCTTCTCCAAGGCATCCATCTCTTCTTTCACTTGCTAATAACCATTTAGCACTTTCAATACCATACATCACTTCCTAATAACCACAAGGTCCCCCTTCATTAGAAATCAAAGAAATAAGTGAAGTATAATCTTCATACATTTTAGGAGGATTCCTAACGCATGTAAATCTCCTTAGAGTTGATTGTGGCATTTCCACATTTTCCTATATGTTTTTTGCATCCTCATCTATGTCTCCATAAGATTCTTTCCACCCCTTATCTCATGTAGATGACTTAGTTTCCAATTGAATTTGTTGATTTTGACGTACTTGTTCCTGTTTCATTTCAACTTCTACTATGTCTGATTTAATTAGAGAAGATTCATCAAATACTACATCTCTACTAATGATGATTTTATGGGCAGTAAGATCTTACAATCTGTATCCCTTAACTCCATCACCATAAGAAACAAAGATGTACTTCCTTGATCTAGGGTCTAATTTAGAACACTGATATTTAGAAATAAGAGCATAAGCATCACAAAAACAAAATTTCAAGTTTGAATAATCACGTGAATGACTTGTCCATACCTTTTCAGGAATATTTTAGTCTATTGCAACTAATGGTGACCGATTTACCAAATAGAAAACCATAGTGATTGTTTCTGCCCACAACTCTTGTGGCATCTTGGCATTACTGAGCATGCTCCTCACTCTTTCTAGAAGAGTCATGTTCATGTGTTCAACCACGTCATTTTGTTGGGGAGTATAAACAGTGTTTTTATGCCTTTCGATCCCGACATCCTTGCAATATTTTTCAAATTAAAGATTTGAACTCGCCTCCATTGTTTGTTCTTAAACACTTTATTGTCTTACCAATTCTCTTTTCAACTAAAGGTCTAAATTTTTTAAATACATCAACTTTTCTTTTTAGAATAAAGACCCACACCTTTCTAGAGTAATCATCTATAAATGTCACAAAATATTATGATCCTCCAAAAGAAACAGTAGGGGATGGTCCCCAAACATCTGAAGGGATATAATCTAGAAAACCTTTACTTGTGTGAATCCTTGTTTTAAACTTCTGTCTACACTGCTTTCCAAGAACACAATGCTTGTAAAAATTCAAATTCAAAGACTTTAACTCTGGAAGTAACTTACGGTTTATCAGTACCTTGAGCCCTTTCTTGCTCATATGACCTAGTCGCTAATTCCATAAACGAGTAGCATCATTTTCTTCCTCAGATACCATCATTTACTCATTTATCTGAGTGCTTCCTTCTAGCTTGTAAAGGTTTCCAATATTTGTAGCCTTCATTACCACAAAAATGCCCTTGGACACCTTTAATGCTCCACCTTGACTTGTAAATTTATAACCTACAGAATCCAAATCTCCCAAAGAAATCAAATCATTTTTAAATTCATGAACATGTCTTACATTTGTCAACGTCCTTAAAATACCATCAAATATTAATCTTAATGCTCTCGACCCCAACAGTCTTACAAGAAAAAATGTTTCCCATAAGAACAATACCACCATCAACAACTTGGTAAGAAAAAATCCAACTCCTATGTGGACACATGTGATGTGAAGAACCAAAATATAATAATCAATCTTCATGATATTGTGAGACATTAAAAATAGATAAAACTTCATCAACCATACATGAACTTGTTTCAACTGGATTTGCTTCCTTTTCAAAGTCATCATTGGATTCTTGCCTCTTCCAACAATCTTTCTTGAGATGCCCTTATTTATTGCAGTAACAACATTTTAGTTTACTCTTTTTTCCTTTTGACTTAGATCTTTATGTACCTTTTGATGTCTCCCCTCTTTCTTTGGATTGACCCCTAACCACCATTGCTTCAGGCGTGGAGGATTCTATACTGAATTTCCTTCATAGCTCCTCAGACAGCAAGGATCCCACAACATAATCACAATCAAGAGTGTGAGTTGTGATAAAGATAATGGAAGTGACTAAGTAGTCCCACGATTTAAGCAATGAACACAACAACATAACTACCTTGTCTTCATCATCGATTTTTACATCCATACTAGTTAATTGTCATATAAGAGTATTAAAAACATTTAGATGATTGGCTATTTTGGTACCTTTCTTCATCCATAAACTATATAATTGCCTCTTCAAGTATATTTAGTTTGTTAAGGAGTTTTTCATGTAAATGCTCTCAATTCTGCTCCATAAGTCTGTTGTGGTTTCCTCTCCAATAATATTGAATAAAACATCATCTACCAGACACATCATAATGGTGCTAAGAGATATCACATTCAGATCTTCCCAATCCTTATTTGTCATACCCATTGGTTTCTTTGTCTTTCCTGCCAACACCTTATACATACCTTGTTGCACCAATAGATCTTGTATCTTGAGCTTCCAAAGCTCAAATTTATTCTTCCCATTAAACTTCTCCACCTTGAACTTAGTGTTGGAACATATATATTTTTCTAAACTTTAGACTTATATAAGTTTCATTCTTGTTTAAATAAAGACAAATGCGTACTTGAATATCACCATGGATAAAGTCTTTCGTTGAATCCAACGATCTGAAATCCTTAAAAGTTATGGAGCTTCCCACTCCTTAAAAGGTCAAATCACTAAAGGCTATTGTCGAAATGTCGGGTTTCGAGGTTTCGTGACACTAACAATCCAACATGTAAGAACTCCAAAGTCCCGATATACGAAGTCGCGAAACTATCTTAAGTTAAACCAGGTTATTTTAGGGTTAAGAAGAATTAACGATTAATAAATCTTATCGTGATTTCACGTTTCGGGGATCCTAACATATAGAGACTATCGATATCCCGGGACCCGAAACCCCAAAATATTTGAGGTTAATCATGATTAATTAAAAAGGGTTAAACACAATTAAACTTAATTAATCATATCGCGATTTTGCATTTCGTAAGTTATAGCTCAAGTTGTTATAAGATCTCCCAAGAGTCGAAATGCCGAAATTTACTTAATGATAAATATGATTAACCGATGCTTTAACAAATATTATCTCTTAATTAATCCATCGCTTAATTATGACTCGGATAAATTCAAATTTCGTATGTGCTTTTCCTGAGCATGAACGACCAAAAATAAATGTCATTAATAATGCCTTTACGACAGTCATTCCAAATAAGATTTTGAGCCACTGCTTGAATCTGATTCATTAAAGAAAGTAAATATGTCGTCAGTGAAGGTATTGGTTGATCTATGCGATTAAAGGAAAAGGGATGTGAATTTGAATTTCATTATGTGTTTTACTAAGCAGTAAGTTTTTCCAGCTGAAGGATTTTACGCGTTTCCTGTGGCAGATAACAGAGTTCAAAGGCTTGATACCATGGCTCCACGGAAAGCACCTAAAGTGACTAGTGAAAGTTCAAGCCAGAATGCAGATGTTCTCTCCAACACCTCGCCCAAAAGCATAGACATCGTCAAATCTTGGACGCAAGTATTCAACATCTTACAATATGAATTGGTAAATTGCCTGGATGATGTGTAGGTTCTACAGGAAGGAAAACACATCTCATTTCTTTTTACCATGGGTACCTATTATACACACAATAGAAGAAGGGTACTCTTTTGACTGGGTAAAGATATTATCGGACAGTTTGGTTCAAGATATTGTAAGATATCAGTCACTAAGAGCCAAGGGGAAACTGACCCAATTTTTCATGTCGGCTTTATAATGGACGCCGTCTATTTCATGACGCCTTTTCTACTGATGAATTGGAGATGGACTTCGGATAGTGCCGAACCCATACATATTTATCATTTGAAGCTTTGGGAAGAAAAGGAAAAATACTTGTTTTATGAGATCTACAACTAGGTAGTGGTGCCGATGCACACTGCCATATATGGCTACCCACCTCCCAGAATATCCAACAAAATTGTGACTAACCTGGGCAGAATAACTGACTGGTACATCGAGGAACACTTTTCCTATATTAGGGTTTTTGGTTGTTCAGTTCCTCCATATGCACTGCCACAATTTTTACCAAACCGACTAGGTGTGCTGAGAGGTCGCACGACAAACTATGCTTGGTGGGATTAGTAAGGAGCTCAAAGCAGTACAGAAAAAGGTATGGCCCTCTTTTCCCCTACAGATTGGTACATTTTTCCTACTAGATTTCGGTCACTCTAAAGTAGAGGCCGCAACCTTGGTAGAAATAAAGTTGGTCAACATTGAATTCAAGAAGAATGGTCTGCAGAAGGTCGTGGGTAATCACATGGCCAAATGAAATTTGAAAAGGTATGAAAACGCAGATTCTCCTCAAGACGAGATTTTCCAAGGAGCGAGATCCTATCCAGAGGTTTTGAGTCGGGTTTGAGATCTGTCTCCCGATAAAATGATTGAGTTTTACGACTTCCAGAGGAACCGAAGAAGTAGCCTCCTCCCTAAAGTATTACAAGGAGGAAACCCAACGTCTTCATCCGCACAACAAATGGAGACCTGAAGCTCAGAAGAAGTAAGCTCCAGCGGACAAAAAATGCGGGAAAATTTGGAGAAGACTGAGGTGTCGAATAAGAAAGAAGATATCACATCGAAAAATGTATTAGGTGACCAAGCCAAAGATCAAGCCGAGACACTGACAAAGGAGGGAGAAGAAGGACCATTGTTTACACCAGATAAATCAACTATAAATGCGGTCGGGAAACAAATGTCCACTGAAATTGGCAGTCCCATCCAGTTCATCAAACCGTTATAATTCACCAGAAGAAATCCAAATGCATAGGTAGTATTCATAGAGGAACTCACACCCATTTTGATTGAAGAGTTGCCTCCTTCCAATTTCTTTTTCAGCAAGAAAAGGAAGGTTGTGGTGAAGAGAGAAATGCACCTAAAGGAAGGTTCAGCTGTCAAAATACATAGGGTGTGAATCGATGGAGAAACCTTGGAGGAGGTAGACTTTGCTAAAGAAGTATAAGGTTCACTGGGGGCTTTTGCAATAGCTAACCAGTTTTCAGTTGGAAATTTAAAAGAATGACTGAAGTAGAAAGATCTACAAATAAGCCAATTGCAGAATCAAATGAAGAATGTAGAAGAGAATGTTTGGATCGCGGTCAACAAGGGCTTCGAGAATATTATAGCTAGCGACAAACAGGAAATCCAATAGCTCAAATCCAGCCTCGAGGAGATGCACAGGAATATACAGGCGAGCCAAGGACATGTCACCCAACAGGAGTATTTGGTAAGGAAACTACAAGCCAAAGTAAGCTCTACCAAAAACATGATTATAGATATAACAATGTTCCAAGCTCAGGCATTGGAAGTACGAAAGAAATTGGAAGCATCACAACAAATCCTTCTCACTAAAGTTGAAACTATCCAAGATAATTTTCGGGTGATAGATCAAGCATTGAATAACATTTGTTTAAGAGAGAGAGAATCTATTTCTGCCCAGACTACCTTCCAAGAAGAAGTTGTGTCATCAACAAAAGAAGGAGTAGCTATGGCTTCTAGATTGTCCATTTCGGAACATAACATAGGTGATATAATACTAAAGACCTGGGAATATAACATAACTGAAGGTAGAAAAATGGCTAAAGAAGTGAGGGAGTCTTGTGAAGAGGCTTTCCACTCACTCAACAAAGAATCATTAGGCCTTGATAAAGAATATAGATCTGGAGTATTAGGACAGATTGACATAACAAAACATCAACATGACATTAAGACAAATATGGAAGAGGCTCAAGCCGAAATTTCACAGATAAAATAGGTTGATATTATCCAGATAAATAAATGGCTAGTGAAGCCTATCCTGCAACTAAAATCTATATTTTCAAAAGATAGACGAATGGAAGAAATATTACCTCAATTAGAAAATAAATTATATATTTGTGAGGCTAATAAGTTAACAGAGCCCTCCAGGCTGGTGGCACAATTTGTGGGCAGATGCATCAAATGTATTGAGCAAAGAAAAGGTAGTACCTATGGAAACAAATGAGATAACATGTATACATTATTTGTTTTCGGAGTTGGAGGAGAGAGAAAAACGCCTCTTCCAACACAATGAGGAGACTGACATAAAAGATGCAAGTGAAGTGTTTCACATTTTACATTTTGTAATTTTTACTATTTTAGAAATAAAGGGAATTCCAACAGTTTAAGGTTGGGAAGCTTTTGTATAAATATAACTTTCTAAGGTTAATCATGGGCTGCTTCTTGCCGTATTGTGTTGAACAACTGAGAGGGGGGGTGAATCAGTTGTCACCATGCTTAAACACTTATGCTTGTTTTAAACTATTTACAGGGCACTCAATGATGATCACAATAATGCAGGGAAATGAACAATGGCACATTTAGCATCAGTCATATATATGAGAAACACATAGACAGATATTTCCCAAGGAAACCCATACAGGGTAAAAACCTCTTCTTCTTTATATGATAAGTATTATTTACATTCTTTACATTATCATACATTTGAG
>SNQJ01S0038450.1:40641-50959 GCA_010110895.2 Picea sitchensis | reverse complement strand
GGCAGTACCTTCACCAAATCAAGTAGACTGCACTATACCACTTGTGGGGTTTGCAATTTAATCAAGAAAAGTTTGTACTTTGGGCCTCCAACAAATCAGACACTCTGGCAAATCACATAGAATTTGCATTGAATTCTTCACGACATCCAACAAATGATTCTAAGCTTCCTCCTCTCGGCAACGATCCCAACAACCTCACAGATCTGATCCTTTACTCTTCACAATCTTCACGGCCTTTCTCCAGCAAGAGCATATAGGAAAATTGTGACCTTCCTCTGCACATGACTGAACATTCTCTTTACCCAACGATCGAGGAATTCCTCGATGATTTATTTTCAGGGCAACATGACCAACGACTTCGACCAACCTTCCTTTTCCTCTATGGTTTTTCCTCCTCATGGCTCGGCCTTCTTCCAGACCAGTGATCTCCTTACTGCTCGGCCCTCCAGTAGTCAGTTTTTCCTCCTTAGGTCTCGACCCTCCTCGTCACGCGGCCAAACAATTTGAACTCAGATATGATTCAATGCACTTCCTTCCTTAGCTATGATACCACTTGTTAAGCACGTGAACACATAAGCAGATATATCAACAAAGAATTATTACAAGAAAAATTAATGGGAATAATAAACACAAGAAGAACATTTAAAAAAGACATAAAGTTTTACATGGTAAAACCCTGACACTTCATCAAGAAAACATCCACGAGGAAAGGTATTAGTATCTTATTATTTAATTGGCTTAAATGTTACAAATGTTACGTTATATATATATATATATATAACGTAGGTTACATTAGTTCAAGAACTGCTTCAGTTACACCGATTCATGAACTACATATGTTATACGAACCATCGAATATTTACTATAAGTAAATTTGTTTTTGTTTCATTGTAGCTTATTTTAATTATTGTCAAAATTCCAACAATTTAAAGCCAACCGAAAATTTGGCATTCCCTGGAATCTTTCCATCTTGCAATGTCGAGTTTCAATTTTCACAATTGCTTGCTTAGTGTTTTCAAACGCAAAAATCTTTAGTTGTTTAAGAGGTCACTACAAAAGCCTTGGTATGACAAATATTGTGGTTTGCATGACATGATACTTTGTTTCCTACAAAGCCCAACTTATGGACAATGATAGGAATGATTCAAGTTGTTTTGAATTAAGAGATGTTTTGAATCCCCTTCTCCAATTTCCATATTCTTTCAAAAATTGATGAGTCCAAGCTTGACTGTCATTAATTTTTCTCTTTAACCTATGAGACAAAACTCGGCTTGCCGCATTTGAGTAAATGTGAGAGGATGAAGGCTATTTAGATCATTTGTTGTGCTAATGTAAGGGAATCAAAATATATCATGCATGGAAGAGGTATACACATATTGTTCATTCGGGGAATACTATAGAAAGCAAGCATACAAGCAAAATTGTAAGCAAGCTGCTTTCATAAGCTTCCTCAACTCGCAATAAGGTATTCTTGGTAAAGAACATTTAGAGTAGACAAATTGTATAGAAACTATTTAATTGAAGTCTTTGGTTTCCTTATTTTTGTATGGGTTATAAGCATTATTTTGATCACGTAGTGTTCTCTCAACATGGTATTTTGAAGTTAAAAAGCTATTGTTATTGATCATTGAATGATATTTTCTTAATTTCCTTTTTAAATGAGAGTTGTTTGGGTGTTGGTTTGTATTTACTTATATCCACCTTTGATATGGCTGTCCTTACATTTCAAGGACAACCTTTGTCTTCATTTCACGTTATACATGGTCTTTGATCTGAAGGCATTTTCACCATGTAATTCCTTTTGCCGGGATTTTTCACACTTGTTTGCATATTTATATGCTCAACATGAGGATACAATAAAAGTTTAGTGGGATTTGGTATGTATCCATCGGATGTGAGGACACAAGGTTTGCATCTTTGTTTATGTGACTGGGTTTATTCTCAGTTTAGAGTTGCGGCAATAAAAGTTTACTAGGTTTTGATATGGATGTATTTTTGAGTTATACAGAATTTGAGATTGTAGGTTTGCATATTAGAGATCAAGGGAGTTCTTGCATGTGCATTAATCATTTAAGGATATAATGTAGAAATTTCATGACACAAAAAACAATGTAAATACTTCCTTTTAGTGAATTGATAAATTTTAAAATGGCAATCCATTTGTTTCTAGCAACCAATGCATATTGATTAGGAGGCTATTGTAGCATGCATTATTAATGCCTATTTGTGAGGTTTAGGGTATCCACTTCAAATATGTTAAATATTGGTATTTACCTATTTAGAGTTAATTATTTGTACTTGTAAGGATGAGGTGAAATGACCAAATATTTGGGTATTCTCTAACAATATTATGGCACTCCATAACAAAATTGGAGTCAATATTATATTAAATTGTGCTCAAATTAGATTGACTAAAATATTTGGGTATTCTCTAGCAATATTATAGCACTCCATATCAAATTTGGAGTCAATGTTATATTAAATTGTGCTCAAATTAGATTGACTAGAAGGTGCTTATTAATCTTTATAAATTACATTGCAGTTTTAGCTAATTTGCATTAGATTTTGAACAAAAATAGAAGATCGTTTAAATAGATAAAGAACTGAATCAAGTAATATAATTAAATATAGATTTAGAATGTTACAAAAAATGATTACACTCTGCGACATTTCCAACGGTGTAGACCATGTATCAATTGGAGTTTGTATGAAAAATTTATTCCTCCCACAAGTTGACCTATCATGCTGACTGACATGGTACAAGAGGATGCCACATCAACCCCCATTACCCATGCATATGGGGCTCGCCACGCGAGGCATTTCAAGAATATTATATAAGGTTCAAAACCCTACCACAATTGAGGGTTGAGGAAGTCAAAAACCTATCCCTAGATGGATATTGGGCTATATTAAATATCGAGCCACTAGGAGGACAAGGGGTTCCATTCAATGTTATTTTATTTTGTTCCATAGCGGATCAAAAAAACTAGGAGTGGGAAATTAGAGAGAATAATAGAGGGGGTTAATGTTTTGTAGCAGCCTAACAAGCCACATGTCTCAGGTAACTCCATAGAGAGTGTCTTCTCCTTTGTACATGTGTTATTTCCATACCAGAGAAAAGAGAGCATAAAAACCTCACCTTCTAGCTGGGATTTCTCCCATAAGGGTTTCCCAGAGAAAATATTTGTGTTATCTTGTGGATGGTGTGTGATTGTACTTTACTGTTCTCTATTTTCCGCATTTTATCTATTTCATACATAAGTAGAAAATCAATAACTAAATATTCTGGAATCTTAAGGAATTTAACCTTCATAATGCATATTTCAGTTTTATTTATCAAATCTATTATGACAAACTATTCCAGTGGAATATCCATGGAACTTTACAGATCATACTGGTATCAGAGTAGGTTTTTCTTTTAGGTATTTGTGGCAAGTTGCAGGATCCAAGAATTGGCTTAAAGAGAAGTCGTATAAACCCCAGCCGTAGAAACCCTAGCCATGGTCGACGAGTTTGTTCATAATAACCCCTGAGATCCATTAGAAGAGATATTTGAGAGGTTGGAAGTGCAAGTTACCATCATCTGTCAAAATATAAACCTCCTCATGGTGTCTTTAGCAAGTAATCTCAGACTGTTCGAAGATGATGAAGGCTATAACTCATAGATCAGATCAGAGGGGAAATCTAGAGATTAGGAAGACTCATGAAAGGAGTTGTGGAAGGAATCTAAGAAAGAGAAGCCGAGTTTGAGTGTCATTAACCATTCACAGTCCCTATTCAAGATGTCAGCGAGAGTGGACATAAATCCATACCAAGGTGATATCGACGCATTAAAACTGAGTCATTGGTTGCAACAACTAGAAGTCTATTTTAACATTCACCATGTAGATGAAGAGTAGAAGATTTCATTTTCTATATTGAATTTAGAGGGCCATGCTTTAACCTGGTGGGAAATCCATACAAAAAAAACTTAGGATGGAGGGTGATATACTAGTAACTAGGTGGGAGGACTTCAAAAACCTCATCAAGTCCAAATTCTATCCTATCAGGTATGTAGAGGACCAATGGATCCACTGACACTAGTTCAATCATAGGCAGGGGAAAAGTGTACATGAGTACACCGCTGAGTTAAGAAAGATGGTCATCATGTTGGGTATCTCTCACAAGAATCGATATGTACTCCTCAATATATAAGGGGTTTACATAGTCATCTACTAAAGTAGGTGATGCTCTTCAAGCTAAGGATAGTGGATGAGGCGTGTGTACAAGCATAATACCTAGAAAACATAGGCTAAAATAAGGGGTAGCCAAGTAGTTCTAGGCATAAAGAGCACCAAGGAGATTCCAAGGAGGGGAAGAAGAAGTCGAAAGGGGGAAAAGATAAGAAGATAGTAGCCACTACACATCAATGTAAATATCCCAACAACCATTGTAATCATGGCAACATTGACGACCACATTGAGGAAAAATGTTGGAAACTGCATCCAGAGATGAACCCGAAGAACCNAAAAAAAAAAAAAAAAAAAAGTTTTTGTCACAAATTCAAGCAATCAGGTTGAAAGTAGCTCAGATGTGGATGGAAATATTGTCTCTGCATCTATGCAAAAGGAGGTGAATCTGAGTAGCTTTCATCACCAAGAAGATAAGGAGATGGCCAAGCTCTTTCACATTACAATTCAGGTCAAGAAGACCAAGATAGATACTCTGTTTGACTTTGGCTCACAGACTAATCTCACAGCAATAGATCTGATCAACAAGCTTGGATTGGAGGTTCATGATCATCTTAGCCCCTCTACATTGAGTTGGGTAAACAAGGATGTAGAGATAAAGGTAATGAAATAGTGTAAGATTAAATTTGCTATAAGTGTTGATTTGATTGATGAAGTGGAATTGGAGGTAGTACCCTTGATGTATGTGGAGTAGTGTTTGGAAGCCCTTACATGTATATGAGGGATGCAATCTTCATGTTGAGATCCAACTAGTACCGACTGATCAAGGATGGGAATTCCTACATCAATGTGCATAAATGAAAGTCAAATTTCTCACTGGTAAGTGCCAACCAAGCCAAGAAGTTGATTATTTCTAGTAAGAAATATGTTTTATTGTTCTTAATAGAAAATCAGTCTGATGACGAGTCAATGAGAGTGAAGACATCACTGGAAGGGTGTACTAATTAATATAAACATTAGCTGGAGGAGTTTCTACATGCATACATAGGAGCGTTCTAGGATCCTAAAGGGATACCACCTAAGAGGGAAGTGGAGCATGAAATCCAATTATTTCCATACTCCCCCTTTCTGAATATTGAGATGTATAGACAATCTATTCTAGAAGAAAATGAAGTAAAGAAGAAGTTGCAACAGTTGTTGGAGAAGGGTGTGATTATACCAAGTACCTCACCTTGTGGGTCACCCATAATAATTGTTCCCAAGAAGGATGGGACTTGGAGAATGTGTATCGATTACAAGGAATTGAACAAGATTACATTGAAGAATCAGTACCCTCTGCCAAGGATCGATGATTTGTTGGAACAAATGCAACATGCCAAATACTTCTTTAGGATGGATTTGAAATCATGATATCACCAAGTACGAGTCAAAGAATAATATTCCTGGACGATTACCTTCAAGACAAGGTAAAGTTTGTATGAGTGGTTGGTTATGCCATTCGGTTTATGCAACGCACCGACTACATTTATGAGACTAATGAATGATGTTTTACTTTCTCATCTAGATTCAAAAGTTATTTTCTATTTGGATGATATATTGGTTTATAGTGCTACCTAGGAGTAGTACATGTCACATCTTATGTAGGTGTTAAGACTCTGAAAAAGCACCAGCTTCTAGCCAATCTCAAGAAATGCGAGTTTGCTCAATAGTATTTGGTGTATTTGGGGTATGTGATCAGTGGACAAGATCTCAAGATAGATCCCGCAAAGATGGAGGCCATCATGAAATGGCCAGTTCCTACAAATGTCACTGAATTTAGAAGTCTTGTTGGGCCTGCAACACAATACTTGCGAATTTCATAGCTTCATTTTCAGTGGTATCTACACCACTCCACGCCATAACAACTAGTGGTAAGAGTTTTATGTGGGGGGATAATCAACAGAAGGCCTTTGATGGGATGAAAATAAATATCATTCAAGGACTAGTGCTCACACTAACAAACTTGCAGAAGCCCTTTGAAGGGGAGACAGATGCAAGTGCGTATGCCATGGGAATAGTTTTGATGCAAGGAGGAAGGCCAATATGATATCATTCTGAAATAGTTCATGGGACAGTTCTCTAACCTACTTATGAAAAGGAACTCTATGCCATGGTTCAAGATGTCAAGAAGTGAAAGTACTATCTGATGGGAAAGGAGACCATCATCCACATAGATCACCAACCACTTCAGTATTTGTAGGCCCAAAGTAAGCTACAACGAACCAAACATTACACGTGGATGCGATTTTTACAACAATTTCATCTAGTCGTCAAGTATAAGAAGGGTATCAAAAACAGGTTGACATGCATGCTTTCACGATCACCCACATCCAATATTACAACTTTGGAAACTCTAATGCACATGGAGCCTTTTACCCATGATGCATACAAAGAGGAATACACAAAGGATGAGGAATTCAAGGAGGTGTTTCAACAAATATAGGGACAAGTTAATATAGAAGAAGATGATGAAAAGGCTAACTAGCATTTCTAGAATGGTTTACTCTACAAGCTCGACAAGTTATGTGTCCCTAAAGGTGAACGAATACAACTTATCAGAGAGGCTCACACCTCCAAGGTTGTAGGACAATTTGGTGTTGGAAGACAATCGTCGATTTACAAATGTGTGTGTACTGGCCTATAATGTAAGAATAAGTATCATGGTGTATTAGAGGATGTATACTTTGTTGTACTAGCGAGCCCGGTAATAGGAAGCACAGTCTATATTGTCCCTTACCTGTACTCACTCGACCTTGGGAAGTATTTCAATGGATTTTGTGGGAGGTTTACCAACAAAAAAGGAAGGGACACGACTACATATTTGTGGTAGTTGAGAGGTTCAAAAAAATGTGCATTATCATGCCTTGTAAAAATACCATCAATGAACGTGAAGTGTCAAACAAGTTCTTTGATACCAAGGAGCATCATCTCAGATAGGGATACAATATTTCTCAGTGCATTTTGGACTACATTGTGGGAGAGGATGGATACTAAGTTGAAGAGGTCTAAAACATTCCATCCATAGACACATGGGAAGATAAATGTAGTCAATAGTAATTTGGTGCAACTTTGAGGGGTTACAATTATAAGCATCATAATACCTGGGATGAAAATCTAATCTATAGACAACACTCTTATAATAGAGCAGTACACACTTCAAATGGTAAGTCACTTTTTGAAACTTGCTTTGGGTATTTTCCACCTTCACCCTTAGATGTTGTATATGGACATAAAGGAGGAGTGAGGGAGGACCTCACAGGAGATTCATTAAAAGAAGAATATTTTTTTGAGAAGATTAGGTAGATCCATTTGCAAGTACATGAGACATTGAATAAGTCACATGAAAAGTACAAGGCTAGAGATGACCAACACAAAACAAAGAGAACATTTAGAGTAGGAGACATAGTATGGTTACAACTCAATAAGGAAAGGCTACAGGGTCCTGGTAAGAAGATCAAGGCTCTGCAGTATGGTCCTTCCGAGGTATTGGAAAAGATGGAATATAATGCCTACATACTCAATATACCCACATGCATGCACATTTACTCAGTAGTGAACATGGAGAATCTCAAAATCTATGAGCCTTCCATGTTGGATCAGGAGGAGGAGCAGGCCCTACCCTCCATAGAGGAATTATCACCAAATGCTGAGGTAGATTTAGTAGAGGAGACAATTTTGCAGAAGTGGTCCATAACTACAAGACATGGGAAACATGACCTTTGGCAGATTAGGTTGAAAGGACAACTTCTAGCCAAATAAAAGTGGTACTCCAGGGAGAAGGTAGAGGAAAAATTTATTCACCTCATTCTATAAATATTTTGGGTACCAAAAGCCTCTCTAAATGGGGAGGTATGATCCATATTGGATCATTATATTATTTTTCATCTATCTCGATGCTTTCATAGTAGAAAAAATTGGAGGAACTAGATTGCAGGGTCATTTTAGTGGCAAGTCCTAGTTTGGAAAATTAGGGTCCAGAACCTTCTCAAGAGATTTTGAGGAATTAAATGGTGTTTTTGTTTTGTTTTGGTATCTAAAACTTGTGCACACCCCCTTGATGGTGTTCTACACTTCGATACCTTTCCAACAGTGCATACCATGCATCAATTGGAGTTCGTATGCAAACGTTATGTCTCTTGCAAGTTGACCTATCATGTTGACCACCATGGTACAAGAGAATGACACTTCAACCCCCATTACTCATGCATATGGGGCTAGCCACATGATAAATCTCAAGAATATTCTAGAAGGTTCAAAACCTACCATAATTGAGGGTTGAGGAAGTAAAAAATCTATCCCTAGATGGCTATTGGGCTATGTTAAATACTGGGCCACTAGGAAGACAAGGGGTTCCATTATAGGTTATTGCATTTTTTTCCATAACAGAGTAGAACAATTGGGAGTGGGAAATTAGAGAGAACAACATAGGGGGTTAATTTTCTGTAGCATCCTAACAGACCACAGGTCTCCGGTAAATCCATAGAGAGTTCCTTCTCCTTTGTACTTGCATTATTTCTATACTAGAGAAAAGAGAGCAGAGAAACCTCACCTTCTAGCTGGGTTTTATCCCGTAAGGGTTTCCGAGAGTCAATATTTGTGTTATCTTGTGGATAGTGTGTGTTTGTACTTCACTGTTCTCTATTTTCCACATTTTATCTATTTCATGCATAAATAGAAAATCAATAACTAAATATTCTGGAATCTAAAGAAATTTAACCTTCATAATGTAGATTTTAATTTTATTTATCATATTTGTGGTGACGAGCTGTTCTAGTGGAATATGCATGAAAATTTACAGATCAGGGAAAAAAATGAAGAACAATCAACAATTGTCGATTTTTCTCATTCGTTATACACTTGCAACGTAGGGGAACTTTTTTTCTTTTTCTTTATAGGGAAGTATTTATTGAAAATCATTTTTCAAAATGCTCAATATAAGTTTGACAAAGGATTACTGATATTAGTTCATAATCAATCATGACAGAGAAATGAATACCCTGAAGCTGGAAAAATCAAGGTACAACCTTTAGGACTTATGAGATCGTTGATCATTCTTTTGTATTCAAAGTGAATCTTGATTCCCAACCAAAGTAGGCCAAAAACCCAGGGGCAAGACAATCAATATTGGATAGGGAATCACATTATCAATTTCATGATTCATATCATTTTAATACTACCCTATGATCTAGAAGGGGTAATAGGACATCAAGTTTTCAAGTATTGTCATTATCTTCCTCTTCATCCAATACATTTTGAATGAACTCTTTCAACGAACTACGAAGCTAATATCATAGATTTTCATACTGTGCCCATGAGCTCTTCATAGTTGTGGTGGAATCCAGGTGTTTGTGGTGTGCAAGTATAATGATCCATATGATGGAAATCTATCTATATATCTTTCTCTATGAGTTACGTTCACCTCACAATAATATAACAACTATACTATGATATCTTCTGACAAGATTCGTGGGTTGAACTAAAACGCATGGCACATACTCCTCAAATCAAAGAAATTCTTGTATCACCCCACTCCCCATACACCCAATTATACATATAATGCTTATTTACAAATTCAAAAGGGTGAAGATAGTTTGGAATAAAAGGAGAGTTGAAAGCACCATTAATGGTGTGGAAAGTATAAGTAAACCCATCGGGGCTATGGTCGCTCGCTTACAGCGGGGCGATGCTTATATGATACCGAGGCAAATTCGTCGAGGCTATGGATGCTCATTGGAAGAGAAGCAATTCCAGGAATAGAGAGCCGAGGAACATGCTTATGTATATGCATGCTTCTAACTAAAATATCAGGACCCATAGTTGAGTCAGGGCTAATAAAAAGTACACTTTAAATTTATTTTACCTCACTCATTGGCTCATTGAAAGGGATATGTTAGATGACTTTTCTTGATAGAAGATCATATCTTTTGATAATTCGGCATTAATGTGGTACCCATAATTACTAAAATTCTTATACAACAATATGCGTTTAATTTTATAGTTTTATTTGAAGTTAAAGCCCTAAATATTCAATGACAGAGATAACCAATACTCCCAGTGTGTCACCAATTGTTGTGAACACAACATGTTACCCTTTTATTTCATTCTCTTAT
>SNQJ01S0038449.1:72600-86497 GCA_010110895.2 Picea sitchensis | reverse complement strand
GCATAGAAGTGCGTAGAGGGAAGAGCTCTGTTGAGAGTTCAGAAAGACCAGAATTCCCTTGAGGATTCTGAGGAGCTCCGTCTGGAGGACGTCGAGCGAAGTGCGGGAGTGCACAGAGATAGCGAGATTGTTGGGTGTTCTGCACCAGAGATACTCCGCCGGAAGGGCGTTGAGAGAGTGCGCAGATAGCCAGGAGGAAGAACTTTGTGAGTTCTATCATCTGAAGGAAGCATCCACTGAGGGAGATTTCACTGGGTTACTGGATACCCAGAAGACTCAGCGAGAAGGTCACTTGAGCAGAAGGATAGCAAGAGGCATCCATATTCTCCATCAGAGGGAGAAGAAAGACAAAATCCCCCAAGGGGTTTGAGTATTCGCTGAAGCTCAGGAGAGACAACACCGTGTGTGTGTAGAGACTCTACAGGAGTGCAAGAGTCAGGGAATCCATTGAGGATCCAAAAACAAAAGGTCAGGAAGGGCAACACTTTTACGCGTATCAGCGAGACTCAAGTTGGGGGTTCGCAGAGGAGAAGAAACGCAAAGGTCCAAGCCTTTGGGGAACGAAGAATTATTCCAAGTCTTGGAAGAAAGCAAAGGAAGCTCGAGGGAGCACAACAACCGTCGGATCAACGGAAAAAGAAGATCTACACCGTTGGACTTCCACGTCCAGGAGAAGCTCAGGAGGAGCGTACAGGAGAGGAGGACCGATAGCCGTCAGATCCCAAGAAGAAATCCCATCATCCGTTGGATCGAGAGAAGTAGCGCACGGTTTAGCCTCAGGAGGAGGAGCGCACAGGAGAAGGGATCTGAGTCATAAGGTCTCAGACCAAATCCCGTCAGTCGTCAGATCAGCAGAAGCTGCACAGGGTTTAGCAGTCGGGATATCGGCCATCGGGAAATCGGAGTTCTCGAGGTCGGGAGAACTGGGACAGCGCAAGTCGCGAAATCCCGACGGGATCTGGACCGTCCGTTGGCAGAAGGGCACGTGGCGGAGATCCAACGCCATCGACGTTTGGCGCATCGGGAAATCGGTATTCCCGTGGACACAAGATCGGGGAAACCCCAGGTGAAAACCCCGATATAATCAGAACCGTCTGTTCAGGAGGGACAGGTGTCAAGAATCGGACGAAGATCAGAAAATCGGGAAATCGTGAGTCCCGTGGACTTGTGCACTTCGACATCGAAAGTGCCGAAACTCCGACGAAGTGATAAGACTGCGGTCACACGGAGACAGGCCGTATGGACCAGAGCATAGTCGGTTAGGGGCTAAAGGTGAGAAGGTGCTAATCGCGGATCGGGGATTCGAGAGTGCAGTGACTCTCGACATCATAAACCGCAAAACCCCGAACCCCGATAGTAACTCGGGGATAACCACGGTTAAGTATCTAAGGCCGTGCGGGAGAAAGAAAGGACCTATNAACCACGGTTAAGTAACTAAGGCCGTGCGGGAGAAAGAAAGGACCTATGGATCGGGTATTTGCACAGTGATTCCCGAGAGGAACCAAAAGAGCCGCTCCGGCTCAGTTGAAGGTGAGAAATTGAACGATCCTGAGAGCAGGCGAGTTGGAGGTGTGGAGCACTCACGACTTGCGTCAGAAGGAATGCATGTGGTCGAGGATTTGTGCTAGAGTGTGATTTTGTAGAATGTTCTTAGTGCTTGTGATTCTCAATGTAGAGTAGGTGCTAAGTGTCATGATAAGATATTTTGGCTATGTGCATATGACCTATTTTTGGAAGGTAAAGAAGGAGGATCTAGTGCTTAGTGCACAGATATTCTGTCTTGTGCGAAGTTTGATTATATGGCTTAGTGCATAGGAGTGATTGGATGTAAGATTTTGGCAAATAATAAAGAGGCAAAGCAGTTTGTGGACGTAGCCCCACCCTGGGGTGAACCACGTATATCTGGTGTCCCATGGTTTGCTTTGTGCAGTGTCATTTTTGTTATGCATTTGCTTAGTGCTTTGATTATGACGTGTAATGAATATATATTTTGTTGCTTAAGTATTTTACTTATGTTAAGGGGTAAATGAATTCTAGACTTAACTCATAGTGCTAAGTGCTTAGGGTGCATAATCACTTTTTGTCACTGCGCTTATCTGTCTTTGATTATGCTTTGTGGTGTTAATGAGGTTAATAAACTAATGCATGTTCACTTCCTAAACGTTAACAAAATATTCTGCGAAGTGATCTTATCACAGAATCGTGTCCCAACCTGGTTACAGACACCTGGGTCCTGTAACCCCCCCTGCTTCTACCTCGGGTGAGACTTTGCCTGCTTCGCAGGTGTTGCCAAAAGGGCCGGTAGTCAAGGTTTTGTTGGTGCTTTGTTAAGTGTTGAACCCTGGGTCTGCCTCTGTGCCAACAAATTGTTCCATTGTCAGGACTAAAACTGTGATTGCTAGGAACTGAAGTAAAGAAAAAGAAAAGATCTATGCATAGGTTTGTTGCTGAAGTGTGCAATACTCTACTTGACTTGAAAAGCTTTGTGCTAAGAAAGTAAATTGTTCTGAAGAAAAGAGGTAAGATTCTAAAAGAGGAAAGCTTTTTTCTTTGGTAAGAGAAATATAAGTGAAATTTTTTGTTTTGAAAGAATGAATTTAAGTATGTTTAATAGATTTTGTCCTAGTCTGAAGGCTAGGGCACAGTTGAAAGATAGAGTTGTTTTAAGTAAATTTAATTGAAATGAAGAAAGATATGTTATTCCTATGCACAGAAAGCGTTTTTGGACTGATAAGTGGATGCAGGATCCTAGAAATATTTTTTGCAGATTGCAGGTCCAACACTATGATCCTAGGGGAAGTACACAGTTCAGAAAATATTGGGGAACATTTAAGAGAGAAAGAGGATTGACTTTGTGTTATAATTGCATAAGGCTAGGACATCTTGCTAAGGAATGCCTTGAGGTAGGCCCTATTTGTCTTTGTTGTAAGGTTGTTGGTCATAAGGTTGAGGATTGTCCAAGGATTATTGCTAAAGTTGAAGGGAGGGACATAAGACTAGAAAATTATGAAAAGAGTCAAGAGTCTAAGGGTATGTTAGAAAGTCATAAAGAGAAAATTTCAGAGGAAGTTCAGACTATGTTATTACAGTTGGAAGAAATGATGGATGTTCATAAAGATGTCAGTTTACCTGAAATCCTGAAAGAAAAACATCACATAAGTGCAAGAATAAAAGACTTCGACATAGACTGTATAGTCTTGGATGAAGAAACACAAGTGAATATTATGACAGAAAAAAACTTGGGAAGTTTTGGGAAATCCTACTGTGGTACCTTTTTTAGGAAGGATAGGCATGTTTAAGGGAAATATGATAAATCTATGTGGAAGAGTAACTACTGTACCTATTATTGTTCATAGAACATCGACTGTAGAAGAATTTGAAGTCATTAGGTTTGTTGAGGACAATGCCCCTTTCCCACTTTTGTTAAGTAAGAATTGGATTGAGAAGGATCAGATCAGAAGGAAAGCAGAGGAAGAAGCTATAGAAAAGAAAAAACAAGAATTAAGGGATCTCATAGATAGGAAAATATACTAACTAAGAGAAGAACGAGAGGATAAGTCGAAGCAATAGAGAAAAGTAACAATGCAGGAGGGACAGAAAGAAAAAGAATTAACTATCAAGGTTGAAAGAATGCAAGAAGGCTGGAAGGACCTATCTATCCAAGAGAGAAGTGTACCCACTCATGAAGTGTTAAGAAAAGGGATATTAACTTCAGAACCTTTGAGGGTACCTCAATAGTGAGAAGCCACTATGCTAGGAGAAGATAAGAATAAAAATGGAAAGAGGATTCCATAAACAGTCAAAGAGACTCAGATAATAGGGAAGAAGGCAAGGAAGCTCAATAAAAAGAAGGCTAAGGTGGAAAAGCTACAAGAGGTTAAGGAAACCATATGGAAGAATTCACAGACTGGAACCTCGCAGGAGGTAGGTTCGCAGGGTTTGAACCTCGCTAGAAAAATAGGTCCACGCTGATTTGGACTTCGCCCTGGCGAAGTTATATAACTATTGGAGGCACCCTGATCATTAGAATGACGCTCTAGAACGATTAGGAAATAAATTTGTGGGTTTAAAGACTGCTTTTGGACATTGAGATAGCACCATAACAACAAGATTTAAATTAATGGAATCATTTAACTCTAGTTCCTGTATGTTGGAAGATCCTTCACGCCTCGCCGAGGATCCATATTTAAAGAAGCTAGAGGCTCAGTTACAGGAGGTGCAAAAACAATAATTTCCATTGCAAGCATAGATGAAGCTGCTCATAGCAGTGGAAAGGATGAAGAGATCCCAGGAGCAATGCATAGTACAACAATAGATCACTGCCCTCCGAGGTAAGGTGATGGAAGTAAAAAAGAAGTTACAACCTGTGCAATACGAAGCTTGCAAGGTGTTCGAGCAGATAGGTGGCCAGGGTTCACAGTTAGATAAAGTAGTTGTAGCAGTAGAACAACGCCTAGAAGGGCCTGTTATAGAGCAGACAATCTAGGAGCTCGCTGAGCAGGAGGCTTAGTCAAGGCAGCAAGTCGAGGAAGCTCGAGTTAAGCTCAAGGCTTTTGAAGAAACATTTTCTAGACCTGAGTGACTTGGGACGAGTCACACGTGAGTGTTGGGGGCTTGTTGGACCTTGACCAAATTTTGGGGAAACTTTGGTTAGTTTTGGAGGTTTTGTCCCACTTTTGGAATTCGACACGTTAGTCGAAGTAGGAGCGCCCATGAGGAGCTGAGATCACGGCTCGTACCTATTTTGAGGTTTATGTGGACCTAGGAAGGGGTCCTATGGGTTTTGTAACATGTTTATGGGATGTCGGCCCATGGGTTTTCCCCATGTTTAGGCCTTATTGTAAGATTTGTAAAGTATAAATAAAGAGGAATGTATTGTAGAAGGAGTAGTTCTGTGTGCGAAGGAATGCATGTGGTCGAGGCTTTGTGCTCTACTATGATTTTGTAGACTGTGCTTAGTGCTTGTGATGCTTAGTGTGGAGCAGGTGCTAAGTTTCGTGATAAGAGATTTTGGCTCTGTGCATCTGACTTATTTTTGGAAGGTAAAGAAGGAGGATCTAGTGCTTAGTGCACATATCTCCTGTCTTGTGCGAATTTTGACTCTGTGGCTTAGTGCACAGGAGTGACTGGATGTAATATTTTGGCGAATAGTAAAGAGGCGAAGTGGTTTGTGGACGTAGCCCCACCCTTGGGTGAACCACGCATATCTGGTGTCTCATGGTTTTCTTTGTGCAGTGTCATTTCTTATATGCATTTTCTTAATGCTTTGATTACGATGTGTAATGAATATATATTTTTCTACTTAAGTACTTTACTTATGTTAAGGGGTAGATGAATGCTAGACTTAACTCAGAGTGCTAAGTGCTAAGTGCTCAGGGTGCATAATCACTTGTTTTTACTGTGCTTATTTGTCTTTGATTATGCTCTGCAGTGTTAAGGAGGTTAACAAACTAATGCATGTTCACTTCCTAAGTGTTAACAGAATATTCTGCGAAGTGCTCTTATCACAGAATCATGGCCCATCCTGGTTAAATACACCTACATCCTGTAACCCCCCTTGCTTCTACCTCAAGTGAGACTTCACCTGCTTCGCAGGTGTTGTCGAAAGGGCTGGTAGTCAGGGTTTTGTTGGTGCGTTGTTAAGCATTGAACCCTGGGTCTGCCCCTATGCCAACACACGTCAATAACCAAGTCAAAAATTCAATTAAAATCGGGTCTTCATGTGGTTCAAATGCTGCGACATTTTTCAGTGCGCTTCCCAATACTGACATGTTATATTTGGACACTAGCACACACTAGTGTAATGATGTTAGCAATGTTTTCCATTACTTCTACTTGAAAATGGTTGAAGATGAACGAAGAGGAAGAATTGCTAAAACATTAATAAACTAATCTCTTTATTAACTTCATAGGTAGTATTTGCAAATTGCTACACTGATCATTTATAGATTACAAATTTTCAAACCAAAAGATTAGATCAGAGATTTTACCTCATTCTTTAACAACTTTTCAAATTTGAAATAAAAGAATTCAAGAAAATATTTTGTATTCTTTTGAAAAAATAACAAAATATTTATTATAACTTCAAATCAAATTTAAAATAATGACTTCTCTGTCTCATTGTTTATTTAGATACCTTTTTGATATTCATGTGTAAAATGTTATAATTTTATTTTTTTAATGAACAAATTTATTGTACAACAATTTACCATTTCTCTAAAATTGCATGTATCTCAGGTTGGAGTTGTTCATGTTGGAGTTGTCCCAATCATTAATAGTACGTATTATCTACATCGTTCGATAGCAAGATCATAAGAAATCCTTAACCAACCACAAGGAAGGAAACTTGATGCTTCCACGCTTCGACAATTAGATAAAATAAGCCATGGATACGAAGGGAAACAAGTAGGGGAAAAGCCATAACTTGGAATTCACTTATGGGGATCCTTAGCTTGGACTCCATACAACATATATTTCCACTATAGTCTGTGATATGTACTATTAGGTGATCCAAAGTACTATGAATCATTGTGGCACTCTTAATATGTCATTACTTTTGAATGATTATGATCCATCCACAATATTACCAACTGCAGTTATTGTGTGGGCATATTTCATTTCCTGATGCATATGAACATTGGGTTTGTTATCACTTAATTTGTATGTATTCCAAAGGAGAAGGTTAAGGGAAGGAAAATTGTTGTAACAGAAGGTTATCCTATCACTGTCACCTCAACATGACACCTCTTTCTATTTAGGGTTAATGACATAGGGGAGACGTCCTCGGTGACTTGGGGGTTTGAGAAGGAAAATGTTAAAGTGTTTATAAAATTATCCCCTCTCACAAGTCACACTGATCAGAAAGTCCCAAGGTTTTAATCAGTGAAGTAATGAAGTGCTTAGATGTACCTGTCCAAAACAAAGAAACAAGAAAAAAATAAAATTGTAAGTACAACTTGTTGTTAGTACTTCATAAAACCATGGACATATCAATAAAAGAAATAGTTGATGTATGATGATGCAAACATAAATTTATAACAACAATGTTTATAAGATGATAGCTTCACAATAAATGACTTGAAAGAGATTCACAATGACCCAAAATAATCACTCATTAATAGCGAAGTACTAGAATATGTCATAAGCTAATTAGGCAGTGTATAACTCAACTTTACAATTTCTTTTAGGTGATTTTGATGTTGCAATAGATGGTTGTATATTAATTTTGTAACATCAACAAGTAGGTTAGTATATTAGTCTATTATAGGATTAGGAGAAGATAGTAGAGAACTTGAGGTAAAAGTTTTGAAGGTAGCTTTCATCAATCACTCAATTGTAAGGCTTAGATCAGTGCTTTTAGGGTAAATGGAGTCTCTCTTAGCACCGACAATCTTGAAGGAACAAAATGATAATAAGAGAGATAAAGACAAGAAGTTTAATGATTGAAGTGTTGGTAGCCCAAGGATTCAATCACTAAACCCTAGGGGGAAAATGGCCACTAGGAATTAGGTAACCCTAGGCCCTAGCGATTTTCCTCCTTCTTTAGCTCAAAGATGAAGTAGATGACGGCTATATAAAGCAAAAGATGCTAGGGTGTTGCAATGGCAAGGCCCTTAGCACAAATCTTCAAGAAAATAGGGTTTCTAGCATAATCTAGTAGGTGAAAGTTATTAAGGCAAGAACAATAACATGTGCTTTAGCCTCCTAGGGTTTTCAGCTAGCAATTTCGTAATCTTAGAATAAATGCAAGATATATACACCATAACCATTCAATGAAGAATAATTGCAGAAAATTTACTTACATTCACCAAGAATTATCTAGCAATAGGCCTAGTTAAATAATTCCACCAAGAAAAATGCGAAAACACACCAAAAATAACATCCTTCAAGAAGTGTGCATTAAATTTCATCCAAGAAACCCTAATTAGGGTGCAAATTTCAGAACTCACTTAAGTGTGAGTAAAAGATGATGAGAAATAAGAGAGATTTTCCCCTTATTTATATAGTTACAATGACCTTAAATTTAAGATTAGGTCAAAAAGGTCGGCATGGCTAGTTTACATGTAATATCTAGTTTTTACATAAAAATGACAATTTAAACCCTAAATCAAGCAGAATAGGTGACGTCATGCCCCTTTAGGGTGATGTTGGGCCTCCAGGAGAAAAACGTTAGGCCTCCCAAGGCCTCTGGATCAAGCCACACGTGCCACTTGGCACAAAACTTCCTCTAAAGTGTCCATCAAACTTTGGGTGACGTCAAGGGTCACAGAGGTGACATCATGGGCCTTCCAAGGTCAACATAATAGTGGGAGGGAAAGACCCCCCTGGGTCAAGGCCTGTCAGGCTGTCTCTGGTGGAACGTCATCCTCTCTCTCTAGTGAAAACCTATGACATGTGTCTTCCCCTGGCTAGGGCCTCAACATCCATCTGGTGGGATTTTAGCCCTATGGAGGTCTAAACTAATCATCTCCCCTTGTGTACCTGTCTGTCAAGTGTGGCTCTGCAACAACAACAAGTACACCCTCCATGGGTTCATAAGTCACAAGAATCATAAAAATGTCAATCACATATAATAATCAAGTTATCTAAACATGTGCTTAAAACTCCCCTTTCCTAGACAAGTGGTCAAAGACGTTATGCTATTCTATAAGCCAGGTTTGGAGAGGGTGTCAGGAGGTCCTACTGGAATAATTATCATTGGACGTGGGATGTTTCCAGGTGAAGACAAATCTAGGCCATGTAAGTGGATGAGGTGGTGTAGGGATGTTTGAGCAATGGGTGCAGTGATAATAGGGGAATGTATGGCTTACTTGTGGGTGCCTCTAAAAAGGGTGAGTTGCACCTTGTCATGGATGCAAATGTTTCCAAGCCCATTTAATGCCTTTTATCTTTTTATCTTATTGATTTTTATTTGAAGAGACTAGTTAGGGGACACTACCCTGGCGTGGTGACCAGTGGTGAAAATGTTACCCACAAGCATTTCACAAAAATGAGAAGGTTGGCTCGTGATGAGACCCCCTTTCTCTTGTCTATGCCACCAAGGGCCGCTACCATGGCATGGTGACCAGCTGAATGGTAGTGTCATAACATCTCATGCCCATGGACCTAATATGTTGGGTCGTGATGAGACCCCCTATCCTCCAACTAGGTCTTGATTTTATTATTTTATGGGTCCCTCTATTTCTTGTTGAGAAGTTTTTTATTGCTTTCTTGAGGATCCCTGGGCAAAGCATCTAAAGGTTTTGTTCTTTTGGATTTTATCTTTTGCCAACTTATTTTACCATCTATGCCTTTAGCCCCTTCTTCCCACAAGGTAAGGTATAACCCTTTGCTAGCTTGGAAAACCCAATGCCTAAACCAATGTAGGGGATGGATGAGAGGGAAAAATATGAAAAATGGTATGTATGGTGGGAATGGACGATGACATTTCATGAACCCACAAAGTGGAAACTCAAACCTTATGGGAACCAACTTTCTAGGGAATCCTGTCATTCCCCCCTAGGTGTGGACAAGTGGAAAGGCATAAAGTCCAAGCACACGTCAGAAGCAAAATAATTAAATGCACATATTCAAATGTTTTGAGAATAAAAGTGACACATACCATGATTCCCAGACTCATTACCTCATGGAGAAAGACCCATTGTTGCTGAAGGACCAGGCCGATGGGATGGATGCTGCCGCTGCTGACATGGTGGAGGCGTTAAAGAAGAAATATGAGCCCTCTAGGGCCAGACTCAAGTCAATATGGCTCTCGGTACTCCATGTCTAAGACCTCTGGGCCTTGAGACATAATCTCCTTAGTTATCCCTAGGCTAGGAGATAATAGGGTTTGAGTACAATACATTAGTAGCACTCCAGGTGAGTGGCCTTGTACACGATAAATCAATCAAAACCAACTTCTTTCTTTTTATGTAGAACAAGGAAAACTTAGTGGAGACAAGGTTTTAAGCTTCACTCCCAACAACCAACCACATAACCCTAAAACTTCAACTATTTTTCTTGTATGTCATATAAAATGAAAAAATGCAAAAAAATATAAAACATAGAAACCGTAAAAAATATTGATTTCATTGTCTAGAGTAAAGCTAATGAATTACTTTCATTTTCTAGACATTTTCATTTGTGGGTTTATGTTTTATTGTTAATTTCTAACCCTAAGAAGACAAATCGACCTTATTGGTATTGTGCTACAACCTAAGGTTGTATTTACTGTTTTGTAGTTTATTTAAGAGATTTACTAATTCTGGAAATTAAATTACAACAATAAAAATTAAAATTGGTGAAATCCTAATGCTAGGGTTTAGCCCTAAAATGTGCATTCTAACCCAACCCTACTTTATGTTTCACTTGTGGATTGTTTATAAAGGATATATAGCACATTATAATAGTGAAATTTATCACCTAAGTGGTTCATTGTTGTTATATTTCATTTTGGAGATTTTTGGTAGAACCCTAGGGGGATTCACCACCTCTCTATGCAAGTTTGAGTTAATTTCACGATTATTATTCATTTTTACTTGCAATTAATCATTGTTGGGATATTTTTGTGTAGTTTAAAATTTTCCCAAGATAAAGTACCCAATGTTAATCATTTTAAGTGCTTTAGGGCGTTCTTGGGGTGCTTTTCCTTACCCAAAATATGCATTTTTGCATTTTTTATTATTATCACAAATCAGATTATGGATTTTTTGGACAACAACAAGATATTCCAATTCAAAACATAGAATCGAGGTATATCATCCACTCTTGATTTATGCAATTGGATCTCACTCTTGAGGGGTTAAAGATGCATTTTCTCTTCATCTAAAGAGTGGTTTCTTAGTGTTGATTTATATTTACACTGTCCCTAACCCTCTGTATATTCTAATAGATATTTCCCTAATTATTGATTGAATATTCTTAAGGCATTTGACTACTTTGGAACTAGTTTATTTAACATATATTGAAGTGTGTAGTTGGAAGTGACTTGTATTATACATGTTGTTTTTGAGGATTGGGATACCCTCCCTGAGTTCAAGGAGATGTTCTAAAGTAAAGAGAAGATTGTGTTAAGGTCACAATGGTGTATTTCCCATATTGTGATTATCCTCCAATAACACCCTCACAAAATTAGTTTGGGCAATAACAACATACATTCTTTATACTATAACAACATACATTCTTTATACTAGATATCTTCACCATATAGATAAAGCATGTCAGTGTTTCATGGAAACCTGCATAGGGGATCTGGCTAAAGCATACACAAACAAATCTTATCAAGAAAATGAAGAGAGATACACAATGAATAATGAGAATCAATGCATATTATGATCTTATCAATGAGTGAGTGATCTTCACTCATATAGGCAATGTCATCCTATAATTAAGAATGTATGCATAATAGTGATGGTACACGATTAAAAGGTCTAAAATAGAAATAGTCGGTTAACTCCCATTGAACTAGTGTTACTCCCATTGAACTAGTGTGTTGAAAATAGAAATTTCTTCAACACCCTCCTGAACATCAATATGGAGTAAAAAATGAGTCTCGAATACTAGGCCATTTTAGGTACTCATGTACAATGCAACTAATGAACATTGAATAAAAACGATGAAAGAGGGAAAACCACATGGGAACAAAACTCCCCCTCAAAAGATAATGTATCAAAAGAAGAAAATGGCAGTTCCTAGGTAATTGTGTTCTTCACTGCAAGACGATCCTGCAAAGTTTGAAACTTATACTCATTGAAAGTCTTCGTGAATATGTAGAAATATTTATGGATCTGATGAAGTTCTTTGGAAACCTGTCTAGCCTGGTACCTCTTGATCCTATGGACCCATCTGCACCTGAAAATATTACTTTCTGGTGGAAGTGGAACCAGATGCCAAGTCTGGTTTTGTAGGAGTGAGTCATACTCCTTCTTCATCGTTGCTTGCCATAATGGATTTCTCACAACCCTATTGTAGTTCTGTGGATTAGTAGATTGAACGATATAACAATGCATGGGCATCGCAGGTTATGAAGATGAAAGTACATGAGAAGGCCCCTCATTCTGAGATCAAGTCATCCTCAAATCCAATGGATTCCCTGCAAGGTTTCCTGCTGCCTGAAGTGTAGTTTGTGCCTTCTTGGGCATTTGCTGAAGCTTCAACGCTGGCTTGTTATCTGGTACTACTTTCTTATTTCCATGTACATAATCTGAGTGTATGGAATCATCTCTGATGTCTGAAACTGATGGAAGAACAAGAGTATATGCATGTTGCACTGGAGGTGCATGAAAAGTACTCTCTGTATGTGTAAGTAGAATAGAGGAGTCATCGTCAGAAAAATTAGTGAATTTATACAACCTTGACTTGTGATCCACCTCACCAATTGAAATAATGGAATTGTCATGCATGTCAATTATTGAAACTGAATCTGATGTAAGTTCAACCTTTTTACCTTTCTGAGTAATATGATAAACTGAGAGTAGATTCATAGAAATCTTTGGAACATGTAAAACATTCTAAAAACTACCATTGTGGAGTTCCACTCTCCCTTCTCCTACTACTGATACTGGAGTATCATCCCCCATGAGAATAGGGGGTCTTGAGCATAGACTGAAGGAAGAGAAGACTTCCTTTTTCGCTGCCATATGATGGGATGCACCAGAATCTATAATCCATGAATTAGATGAGGAATTAATTGCAACTAGAGCATGATGATTAACTTTCTTAGGAGCAGGATCTTCTACCTTCTGCTACTTGACTCCCTCTTGAATGAAGTTTCCAAGGTTGTTCTGCTGAAGTGTCTGTGCTATAAGATTGATCTGTTTCTTCATGCATGTGGATTCTTCATGATTTAGTTTATTGCAGTAAGTGCACCACTTTCCCTTCTTCTTCTTCTTCTTGGAATATGAAGAGTCTTTGGAACCTGAAGAATCATTAAAGGGTTTGAAATATCCCTCCTTCCCATTCTGTTTGGATGACCCTTTTCTATCATGCATGGTGAGTGCATGTGCTCTGGGATATTTCATGAGGCCCATCTGTATGAGTTTTGTCTACTCTTGTGTAAGAGACTCAATGAACTAAGCTAACGTAGACATTTTCCAATTTGTTCCAAAAAGACATCTGCCAGAATGGAAATTGGAGCAGGGATGATTTTAGGGGCTAAATTTCGCTCATGGGCTAATTTTCCATGGTTTTTCCCCCAAAAGTATTCGCAACTCTAAAAATGATTCGCCCAAATTCTATAGGATAAAATTATTTTAACTTAAAAATCGTCAAAATTTAATACAAACTATATAAAATCCTTAGAAATTTGAATATTTTTACAAAAATATCGTCAAACATTTATAGTTGGCATATGACTGATTAGTAATATTCTCCAAGGTTTCTACATTTTAAAATAAATTTCCATCCTTAAAATCATCCCTGAATTGGAGACATATACAACGTATTCTGGTCCTAGCTTGGCCAAGATTGTTAGAATAAATTGTTTCTCTTGTGTAGACTTGTCAATACCACATTCACCCAAGCTCAATAGCAAAGATTTAAATTTAGTAAAAAAATCTTGTATATTATCAAAACTTTTAGGGTCTAAGGTATTCAACTCTACCTCAAGCATATGACCTCGCATCTCATCCTGCTTTCCAAAGTCATTCCAAGGTTGTCCATATCTCGTTTGAAGTCTTGCATGCGACAACATGAAACCATAGATCAATGGAGATTAACTCAAGAAGTAGTCATGTGGCCTCATCCTTACGGTTCACCCATCTCATCTTCTCAATCACTGATGTAGGTTATGTTTCTGTCGCCATCGTCAAATTATACAGTCCTTTCCTTCTGAGTTGAAATTCTGCCTTGGGCTTCCAATCAAAATAATTGTATGGTGTGAGGATTACCACCAAGTTTGACTGTATAGTAGTTGTCCTAT
>SNQJ01S0038449.1:52429-72590 GCA_010110895.2 Picea sitchensis | reverse complement strand
TGATGTAGGTTATGTTTCTGTCGCCATCGTCAAATTATACAGTCCTTTCCTTCTGAGTTGAAATTCTGCCTTGGGCTTCCAATCAAAATAATTGTATGGTGTGAGGATTACCACCAAGTTTGACTGTATAGTAGTTGTCCTATCCATCTCTCCCACTATTTCTAAGAACCCCTAAAAATTTACTCTCAAACTACAAGTGAAAAATTAAGAAATAACGACAGAAATGACACTTTAAGTGAAAATTTGTATCAATTTCAGGAGACGATCTTGCGGCTTACTTTATGAGAAAACGGTGAAGAATCTCGCCAAACGGTTGAAAACCCACTTGCAGAATGGGTCGATTTACTTCTCACATGAGCCGTTTCTTCAAAAACTTAATATTTTGGGAGTAATCACTGTAGAAAGGTACAACCACAGATTCGTATCAGTTTTAGGAGGCTATCTTATGACTTAGTTTCTGAACAAATGGTGAAGAATCTCGCCAAACGGTTGAAAACCCACTTGCATAATGTGTCAATTTACTTCTTTCGCGAGCAGTTTCCTCAAAAAATTAATAGTTTGGGAGCAATCACTATAAAAAGGTACGACCACAGATTGGTATCAGTTTCAGGAGGCTATCTTCAAGCTTACTTTCTAAGCAAACAACGAGGAATCTTGCCAAATGGTTGAAAACCCACTTGCAAAATGGGTCTATTTACTTCCCAAGAGGGTCGTTTCCTCAAAACATTCATTTGGAGACATAAATTCTCCAAGGTACGACCACGGATTTAACTCGCTGAAACTCTGATTTTCCTTATTCTTTGGCTTGTCTGGCTTGTTCCAAGTAGTGTATCTCTCATACCATGTCAGTGTTTGATGGAAACCTGGACATGAGATCTAGCTAAAACATACACAAACAAAACTTATCAAGAAAAGGAAGAGAGATACACAATGAATAATGAGAATCACTGCATATAATGATCTTATCAATGAGTGAGTGATCTTCACTCATATAGGCAATGCCATCCTATAATTAGGAATGCATGCATAATAGTGATGGTCTAAGATTAAAAAGTCTAAAATAGAACTAGTTAGTTAACTCCCATTGAACTAGTATACTGAAAATAGAAATTTCTCCAACAAAGCATGCCTAACAAGTGTCCCTTGTAATTGAAACTTACATTATATTTCCAAAGCATGCTTAACAAGTGTCCATTGTGTTTGAAATTTACATTGTATCTTGTTGAAATTCACATAGTTCTAATTCACTAATACATAGTTCCAACAACAAATTATGTTATCATGCTTACAACAAAAATGCTGAAGAATTAAGTATTTGACATCATACACATTAGGAGTAATGTAATGTAATTTTAACATTATTTCTGTAAAAAATGATTACATCTATGGTGCAATCAATAGTAAGGTATAGTAAGGTTTTTACAGAGACAAAGTTAATTCATATTTGTGATCACTAATTCAAAGGTTGCAATTAATACATATGATGATGCATTTTTAAATAATATAATTAATTTTTATTTGGTGAAGAAGGGAAAGGAAATTATGTAAAAAAAATCCATCATAAATTTTAAAATATAAGCAAAGTACTTTAGCATAGGCACATTAGTATATATTTGAATAAAGGATTGGAGTGAATTTTGTCTCATTGGAGTTGATTTTTGTCTTATACGTTTCATGACACTTAATATCATAGGTTAGATATGAAAAAGGTTAGGTAACATTTTTTTTCATTTCTTTCAAGGAGAAGTGTATACTTTCATTTCTTTAGAATAATGATAAATTTATGTAAGATGTTTGAATAATAGTATAAATACAAATAACATGTATTTAATGATGTTTTAATTATTAAAGATATAGAGGAAAACTTGTATTTGGAATTCGATGGAAAGATAAGAGAATATTATTATATTTCAATATTGAAATCCTTTTTAATTGGGTTTTATTAGGTTTTGCATCAATTATATGTATTTCCTTTTTTTGGCTCAGAATCAGAGTCTAAGTCAGCATCTGACCCTTGGGTTTTCATCTCAATGAATGATGACTGTTTGGAGCGAAATTTATCTGTATTGTTCCAAGGGATTTTGTGGAACTCGCACCATTTTCTAGTGTCCTTCGACTTCCTATTACCCTTCTTTTTTGGTGGCTTGGAATGGTTTTCCTGGGGTTGGCCATCCTTTCTATGTACTTTGGAATAGGGGTTAAAGCCACCCTTACCATACTTTGGTTATTACGGATTTGCAGACCCGAACTCTCGCTTGTTCTTGCTTGAATTTCTGCTCGATTTTGACAACATATCGATAAGCGACTCCCAATGACGAGATGTCCAGAAACTCCATTTCGGTTTGGATGTACATGTGTAGAGCCCCATGGTATTTTAGGACCAGATTCCTCTTGGAGTCTTTGATACCCAACTTGGTGTGTAAGGTATGAAACATATTTGAGAACTCCAACACCATTTGGCCCCTGTCTTGGCGCAGTGTGGTCCATCTCGTTTACTGGTCATCATAACTTCCAACAAGGTAATATTGTTCCTTGAGGGCATCAAGAAAAGCCGCCCAAGTGGGTCCTGGCCCACAAATTTCAAATTCATCCTCGTCATGTTGCTCATTGTAATTCTCCCATCAATCTCTGACACGGGGACGGGCCTTATGGAGCGCGAAGGTGATCTTTTCACTGTGGACACATAAATAACCCTCTAGCAGATTTAACCATTTTTCCAAAGAGTTGGCATCTATCGGGCCTTCAAATAAATGAATATCAAATTTAACTTATACCTTGAAGGGCGACGCATATTTAAAGTGATTTTTGGTTAAAGGTGCCTCTGTTGTTTCCGATAGCCATCGAAGGATCTAGGAGAAATTATCCATCATCTCATTCCTATGTCACGCGAGGGCTTCCTCTAGAAACAATTTGAAAGGATCTCCTGTATCGCCATCCTTCTTTTCTTTTTCCATGGAAGGTCGTTTGGGCTTGAGAGAGCAGTTGTACTCAAGAGATACAAGCTCACGACCCATCTCTCTATACCTTGACCTCATCGGGGACATGCACTGAGGAAAACAAGGAGTAGACCGCTCTGATACCACTGATCGAGATTATTTTAGGAACGATGTGAAGACAGATATATAACATAGATATAACAAATAATTACACATAGATATGTCAAGGAACATAGTAATACAGTAAAACTCATATTCTATTAATGACTGTCTGAAACACAAAAGACTGTAAAATGAAAAAACACACAATCTAGCTAGAATGGTGGTAGTTTATCTCTGAGAAGAGATGTGTTGGATATGCTCATTCACAAGAAGTTGGTCACAATGAGGTTCCAAAGGAGTTTTTAACATAAAGCATAAATGAGAAAACCTAAACATAAAAAATCCTAACCCTAGGAGAGGAAGCACCAAAATTCATGCGGGCCTCGATGGGGAAGTTGGTACATCAACTTCCTGGGGTTGTAACTTTTTCATACGATCTTTGTTTTAGGTGCACGGTAACTTGTTGGAAAGAAATATCTAAGGAATACACATGTTTTCGTCACACTTTGGCTAAAGCCTACAACGTGACTATGATGGGCCCAAAAAACATTGGTTAGGGCCTCAAAACGAACTCAAAAGTTTAGGATCTGAAAACTAGGAAAAAAAATACCAAAATGGAAATTGGCCTTTGAGCCAGTGGAATAGGTGGGTGGCCACCGATTTCCACCTAGATCACCTGAAGGAGAAAGACTAGAAACCACATCCCTCTGTGCCAATTGCTGCTTCATTGTTTATTGTTGTCTTCTCAGAGTGTCCACTTCATCTTGTAACTAACCAACCATTTTTCTATGTTGTACTAACGTGTACAAAGAAAAATTAAGGGTTGAACTGAGGGAATTGACCTTAATAATCAATTGTTGTCTCTCATGGAACTCAGTTTCCTCCACGTTCTTTTCTTTCTTCCAATTATTGTTCCATGAATCCATACTGCTACTATTTCCCAAAGTGGCTAGAAAATGTGAACACAAAAAACTTGATAGAGAGAGTGAAGATTCCCTATGGTTATCTTCCCAGAAAGGCCCGCTGGCTTCAGCCAGAAAAGTATCAACAATAATCACAAAATTGAGAATAATCAGAATGCCCAATTCACTGTCAACATTCAAGAGAATAAATTGCGTCTAGGGAGATAACAAGAGTCTATTTCCCAACAAGACATTGCACACAAATAAAACACCCAATCGAACCTATAGAAATTCCAATCTCAGAACATCCAAAAAGACTTCAACTCCTTCATAAATATTAAAATTATCATTTTCTGAATGTATATAACAAGCATTTCGTACCTTAAATCCATATATGGATTACGTCCCACAAGGTGGTCATGTGAATTCATAAATTTGATGACGTCTCCTCCCAATTTCTTGTCTGATCCATCCTTGCCCATTATTACAGAACTCCTCTCTAGTTCCGGATCCACTGGATTGAGAATAAAAATAGGCCTGAATTCTACCATCCTCTGAGAAAAGTGATAACACCCACGAGCCATCACATATCTCCCACGATAATTCATTAATGTTATCTTGTGGACGGACTTACAGACATGACCATATAAAACCCAATACATGCAACCACCACGCGGAAGAGAGGAATGATCCATGCGGCTAAGACATGTCATATCCAAGTTTGACAACATAGCTACATGGGGGGTTACCATATAGTCTACTCCTTTGACCCTCATGAGACCAGGGGCCATACCAATTGCTCTATTTTCCAAAACATCTGTTGTTGAATTATGATGTCAATAAATATGGTAAAAATGAACCTTAATACCAATAAAGGAGTTCCTTATCCTCTCAATTAAGTTTTTCAATCGTCTTTCGGGGAAGAGACCAACACAAAGTATCTAATTGTGTTTTTGGAGTCTCCTACAATGTTCAATTCAATGATTTGCTTCTATTTTTCCAATTGAACCCCTTGATATACTGTATATGCTTCAACCTTATCATTGTTCAACCTTATTATTGGATGTGATACCAATATTTCAATAATATTTCAATTCTCGATTTCCTCTAGGGTCATAAAGTACCCCTCCAGCACCTGCCTCCCCTAATATAAATAATTTATTGATATTAATAAAGATTCTAAATGCATATATTTTAAACAAAGAATTGAATTACTTTGCATATGATGTCTCTAATAATTAAAAAACAAAACATGATAAATAACTTTCAATAAATTAAATATTACACATAAGAATTATTTTCAAACATTTATATAAAATATTACACATAATAATTATTTTCAAACATTTATATGAAGTCATAATTTCAAGTATTTAAAATATGCATTTTTTTAATGCATTGTATGTAAAGAGAGTGACTTTCGATAAGTTAAATATTATACATAATTATTTTCAAACTTGGAGGATTGTTGGAGGATATATTCAAAGACTAGAGAGTTTTTCACTCTGAAAGGATCCAGATAGTCTCTTAAGCAGAAATAAAACTTACCTCCATATAAATAGATAGATTGTTGAGAAAACGAAGTGAAAGCTTTCTGTAATCCCAATGTGCCTCTGGAGTTCACAAGTGAATCGATAGGTTGGTTCTCCATTCCTCATCCCATCAATACCCTTTTTTACCCAATAGCTTAGATTTGTCATTGGTGGACTTCAAGATTAATTTTTCTTAGATATAAGTGTCAATGGTGGTGGTGTCATCCATGTAACCCTGGCTGTATTTGAAAGCCTTCATGAAACCATAACATGTTGTCAATGGGGTTAGAGAAATGACCCTGCAATATCTGGATTTAAAAGGAACATGTTATAAATATGAGGATTTGTTGGGTTTGAATGTGGGAAGGGGATTTTTGGTAGTGGATAAGATTTTGGGATTACAGTTCACCCAGGCAGGATTGTTGTTTGTGTCTAGAACCGTGATAACTTTATGAGGAGGGGTTCCTACGTGCACCTTTATTTTAATTATCTTTAATCATCAAATGACAACTATTTATTATTATTATACTACCTCGGGAAGTATATAATATTAGTTTAGCGTTGAATCTCACATTTTTTTTGTTTGACTCGAAAAATTTGTGTAAAATGCAATTTTTATCATTTGATACCTTAAAATATATTTTTAATATAATAAAAAATTATTTTTCTCATGTTTGATTGGATAATATGTTTATAGTCTTATTACAACCTTCAAGTTATTCTAGGTTTCACATTAATAATCCATCCTACTTAGAATAATATTGCAAGCTTCACATCAGGTTTCACATTAATAATCCATCTGACTTCACGTCATTGTAGGTTTCACATTAGTAATCCATATAACACATTGACTAGCCTTGAGTGCTAAATCATAAGAAGTGGACGTCACAGGCACATCCAAAACAATGTACATGTTCTCGTGCCTCGAGATCCAGTGCCACGAAAAATCTCAAGCAGATAACAAACTTCAGGAGGAATGGATGGATACCTGGGAATGAACACAACAAGTAATTAGTAATCTAGATGGAACTAATAATTTAAAAAGACACATTGGTTCTCTATATAAAGACCGGGGTTCTCTGCACACCCATCGTAGATAGCCACTTGGTATTATATGCTTCACATATTATTTCTTTCTTTGTTTAGATGTATCGGATTGAAATGCATAGTAGGTTAACTTTGAAAGCCAACCAATCAACGCTTAAAGCCCACAATTTCTCATATTATTTATTCATTTATACATTTCAACATATAAATACAATATGGAGTAACGATGCTCGCGTAACACGAGGCTCCCACGTTGTTGGCCCTTGACCAAGTTTTGGGGAAACTTTGGTCAGTTTTGGAGGTTTTGGCCCACTTTTGGACTTCGACACGTTGGTCGAAGTAGGAGCGCCCAGGCGGAGCTAATATCACAGATCTTACCTATTTTGAGAGTTATGTGGACCTAGTAAGGGGTCCTCTGGGTTTTGTAACGGGTTTATGGGATGTCGGCCCATGGGTTTTCCCCATGTTTAGGCCTTATTGTAAGATTTTGTAAAGTATAAATAAAGAGGAATGTATTGTATAAGGAGTAGTTCTCTATGCAAAGGAATGTATGTGGTCGAGGCTTTGTGCTCGATTGTGATTTTGTAGATTGTGCTTAGTGCTTGTGATGATCAGTGTGGAGCAGGTGCTAAGTGTCGTGATACGAGATTTTGGCTCTGTGCATCTGACCTATTTTTGGAAGGTAAAGAAGGAGGATGTAGTACTTAGTGCACAGATCTCCTGTCTTGTGTGAAGTTCGAATTTGTGTCTTAGTGAACATGAGTGACTGGATGTAATATTTTGGCGAATAATAAAGGGGCGAAGTGGTTTATGGACGTAGCCCCACCCTAGGGTGAAGCACGTATATCTGGTGTCTCATGGTTTTCTTTGTGCAGTGTCATTTTTGTTATGCATTTGCTTAGTGCTTTGATTATGATGTGTAATCAATATATATTTTGCTGCTTAAGTAATTTACTTATGTTAAGGGGTAAATGAATGCTAGACTTAACTCACAGTGCTAAGTGCTAAGTTCTCAGGGTGCATAATCACTTTTTATTACTACGCTTATCTGTCTTTGATTATGCTTTGTGGTGTTAATGAGGTTAATAAACTAATGCATGTTCACTTCATAAGCGTTAACATAATATTATGTGAAGTGCCCTTATCATAGAATCATGTCCCCGCCTGGTTACATACACCTGCGTCCTGTAACCCCCCCTGCTTCTACCTCAGGTGAGACTTTGCCTTCTTCACAGGTGTTTCCAAAAGGGCCAGTAGTCGGGGTTTTGTTGGTGGTTTGAACCCTGGGTATGCCTCTGTGCCAACAAATGGTTCCATTGTCAGGACTGGAACTGTGATTGTTTGGAACTGAAGTAAAGAAAAAGAAAAGCACTGTGCATAGGTCTGTTGCTGAAGTGTGTAGTACTCAACTTGACTTGCAAAGCTTTGTGTCAAGAAAGTAAGTTGTTCTGAAGAAAAGAGGTAAGATTCTAAAAGAGGCAAGATTTGTTCTTTGGTAAGAGAAAGATAAGTGCAATTTTTTGTTTTGAAAGCATGAATTTAAGTATGTTTAATATATTTTGTCCTAGTCTGAAGGCTAGGGCACAATTGAAAGAAAGAGTTGATTTGAGTAAATCTAATGGAAATGAAGAAATATATGTTATTCCTATGCATAGAAAGAGTTTTTGGACTGATAAGTAGATGCATGAACCTAGAAATAATTTTTGAAGATTGCATGTCCAACACTATGATCCTAGGGGAAGTGGGAAATACAGAAAAGATTGGGGAACATTTAAGAGAAAAAGAGGATTGACTTTGTGTTATAATTGAAGAAGGCTGAGACATATTGCTAAGGAATGCCCTGAGGTAGGCCCTATTTTTATTTGTTGTAAGGTTTTTAGTCATAAGGTTGAGGATTGTCCAAGGATTATTGCTAAATTTTAAGGGAGGGACATAAGACAAGAAAATTATGAAAAGAGTCAAGAGAATAAGGGTATGTTAGAAAGTCATAAAGAGAAAAGGTCAGAGGAAGTTCAAACCATGTTATTACAGTTGGAAGAAACGATGGATGTTCATAAAGATGTCAGTTTACCTAAAATCCTGAAAGCAAAACATCGCATAAGTGCAAGAATAAAAGACTTCGACATAGACTGTATAGTCTTGGATGAAGAAACACAAGTGAATATTATGACAAAAGAAACTTGGGAAGTTTTGAGAAATCCTATTGTGGTACCTTCTTTAGGAAGGATGGGCTTGTTTAAGGGAAAGATGATAACTTTAGTGGAAGAGTAACTACTGTTCCTATTATTGTTCATGGAACATCGAATGAAGAAGAATTTGAAGTCAATAGGTTTGTTGAGGACAACACCCCTTTCCCACTTTTGTTAAGTAAGACTTGGATTGAGAAGGATCAGATCAAAAGGAAAGGAGAGGAAGAAGCTACAGAAAATAAAAAACAAGAATTAAGGGATCTCATAGCTAGGAAAATAGACCAACTAAGAGAAGAACGAGAGGATAAGTCGAAGCAATAGAGCAAAGTAACAACGCAGGAGGGATAGGAAGTAAAAGATTTAGCTATCAAGGTTGAAAGAATGCAAGAAGGCTTGAAGGACCTATCTATACAAGAGAGAAGTGTGCCCACTCAGGAAGTGTTAAGAAAAGGAATATTAACTTCAGAAACTTTGAGGGTACTTCAACAGTGCGAAGCCTCTACACTAGGGGAAGATAAGAATAAAAACGGAAAGAGGATTCCAGAAATAGTCAAAGAGACTCAGATAACAGGAAATAAGGCAAGGAAGCTCAATAAAAAGAAGGCTAAGGTGGAAAAGCTACAAGAAGTTAAGGAAACCAGATGGAAGACTTCGCAGACTGGAACCTTGCAGGAGGTAGGTTTGTAGGGTTTGAACCTTGCTAGAATAGCTGGTCCACGCAGATTTGAAATTCGCCCTGGTGAAGTTATATAACCGTTGGAGGTGCCCCGACCGTTATAATGATGCTACCGAATGGTTAGCAAACACATTTGTGGGTTTAAACACTGCTTTTGGACATTGAGACCGCGCCATAACAACTAGATTTATATTAATGGAAGCATTTAACTCTAGTTCTTGACTGTTGGAAGATCTGTCACGCCTCGCCAAGGATCCAGAGTTAAAGAAGCTAGAGGCTCAGTTACAGGAGGCGCAACAACAAGAATTTTCATTGCAGGTGCAGATGAAGTTGCTCACAATAGTGGAAAGGATGAAGAGATCATAGGAGCAGCGCACAGTACAAAAACAAATCACTGCCCTCCAGGGTAAGGTGATGGTAGTAACACATAAGTTACAACTTGTGAAAGACGAAGCTTGCAAGGTGTTCAAGGAGATCGATGGACAGGGTTCATAGTTAGATCAAGTAGTTGCAACAGTAGAAAAACACCTGGAAGGGCTTGTTACAGAGCAGACAGTCCAGGAGATCGCTGAGTAGGAGGCTTAGGCGAGGCAATTCGAGTTAATCTTGAGGGTTTTGAAGAAGTATTGTTCAGACCTGAATGACTCAGGATGAGTCACAAGTGAGTGTTGGGGGCCTGTTGGCCCTCGACCAAGTTTTGGGGAAACTTTGGTCAGTTTTGGAGGTTTTGGCCCACTTTTGGACTTCGACATGTTGGTCAAAGTATGAGTGCCTAGGAGTATTTGAGATCACATGTATTATCTATTTTAAGGGTTATGTGGACCCAGTAAGGGGTCCTATGGGTTTTGTAACAGGTTTATGGGATGTCAGCCCATGGGTTTTCCCCATGTTTAGGCCTTACTGTAAGATTTTGTAAAGTATAAATAAAGAGGAATGTATTGTAGAAGGAGTGGTTCTGTGTGCGAACCAATGTATATGGTCGAGGATTTGTGCTCGACTGTGATTTTGTAGACTGTGCTTAGTGCTTGTGATTATCAGTGTGGAGCAGGTTCTAAGTGTCATGATAAAATATTTTGGCTCTATGCATTTGACCTATTTTTGGAAGGTAAAGGAGGAGGATCTAGTGATTAGTGCACATATATCCTGTATTGTGTGAAGTTCGACTCTATGGATTAGTGCACAGGAGTGACTTGATGTAAGATTTTGGCGAATAATAAAGAGGCGAACCAGTTTGTGGACGTAGCCCCACCCTGGGGTGAACCAAGTATATCTGGTGTCTCATGGTTTCCTTTGTGCAGTGTCATTTTTGTTATGCATTTGTTTAGTGCTTTGATTATGATGTGTAATGAATATATATTTTGCTTCTTAAGTAATTTACTTATGTTAAGGGGTAAATGAATGCTGGACTTAACTCACAGTGCTAAGTGCTCATGGCGCATAATCACTTGTTGTTACTGTGCTTATTTGTCTTTTATTATGCTCTGCGGTGTTAATGAGGTTAATAAACTAATGCATGTTCACTTCCTAAGAATTAAAAGGATATTCTGCGAAGTGTTATTATCACGTAATTGTGTCCCAGCCTAGTTACAGACACTTGCGTCCTATAACCCCCCTGCTTCTACCTTGGGTGAGACTTTGCCTGCTTTGCAGGTGTTGTCGAAAGGGTCAGTAGTTGTGGTTTTTTTGGTGCGTTGTTAAGCGTTGAACCCTGGGTCTGCCCCTATGCTAACACACGTCAATAACCAAGTCGACAAGTCAATTAAAATCAGGTCTTCATGTGGTTCAAATGCTGCAACATTTTTCAGTGCGCTTCCCAATACTGACATGTTATATTTGGACACTAGCACACGCTAGTGTAATGATGTCATAAGTGTTTTCCATCACTTCTACTCGAAAATGGTTGAAGTATAAAAAAACAGAAGAATTGCTAAAACATTAATATACTAATCTTTATTAACTTCAAAGGTAGTATTCACAACTTGCTACACTAATCATTTATAGATTACAAATTTTCAAACCAGAAGATTAGATCAGAGAGTTTACCTCATTCTTTAACAACTTTTCAAATTTGAAATAAAAGAATTCAAGAAAATAATTTTGTATTCTTTTGAAAAAATGACAAAATTTTATTATAATTTCAAATTAAATTTAAAATAATATGACTTCTCTGTCTCATTGTTTATTTAGATACCTTTTTGATATTCATGTGTAAAATGTTATAATTTCATTTTTTAAATGAACAAATTTATTGTACAACAATTTACCATTTCACTAAAATTGCATGTATCTCAGGTTGGAGTTGTCCCAATCATTAATAGTAAGAATTATCTACATATTTCGATAGCAATATCATAAGAAAGACTTAACCAACGACAAGGAAAGAAACTTGATGCTTCCACACTTCAACAATTAGATAAGATAAGCCGTGGATAAGAAGGGAAACAAGTAGGGGATAAGCCATAGCTTGGAATTCACTTATGGGGCTCCTTATCTTGGACTCCACAACAACATATATTTGCACTATAGTCCGTGATATGTACTATTCGGTGACCCAAAGTACAATGAATCATTGTGGCACTCTTATTATGTCATTAATTTTGAATGACTATGATCCATCCACAATATTACCAACTGCAGTTATTGTGTGGGCATATTGCATTTCCTGATGCATTTGAACATTGGGTTTGTTATCACTCAATTTGTACTTATTCCAAAGGAGAAGGTTAAGGGAAGGAAAATTTCCGTAACAGGAGGTTATCCTATCACTGTCACCTCAACATGACACCTCTTTGTATTTAGGGTTGATGGCCTAGAGGAGATGTCCCCGATGACCTGGGGGTTTGAGAAGGAAAAGGTTAAAGTGTCTATAAAGGTATCCCCTGTCACAAGTCACACTGATCAGAAATTCTCAAGGTTTTAATCAATGAAGTAATGAATTCCTTAGATGTACCTGCCCAGAACAAAGCAACAAGAAAAAAAATATATTTTGTAAGTACAACTTATTTTTAGTACTTCATAAAACCATGGACTTATCAATAAAAGAAATAATTGATGTATGATGAAGAAAACATAAATTTATAACAACAATGTTTATAAGATGATAGCTTCACAATAAATTCCTTGAAAGAGCTTCACAATGACCCAAAATAATCACTCATTAATAAAAAAGTACTAGCATATGTCATAGGCTAATTAGGCAGTGTATAAATCAACTTTACAATTGCTTTTAGGTGCTTTTAATGCTGCAACAGATGGTTGTAGATTACTTTTGTAACATCAACAAGTAGTTTAGTAGATTAGTCTATTCTAGGATTAGGAGAAATTAGTAGAGAGCTTGAGGTAAAAGTTTTGAAGGTAGCTTTCATCAATCACTCAATTGTAAGGCTTAGATCAGTGATTTTAGGGTAAATGGAGTCTCTTTTAGCAACAACAATATTGAAGGAACAAAATGATAATAAGAGAGCTAGAGACAAGAAGGTTAATTATTGAAGTGTTGGTAGCCCAAGGCTTCAATCACTAAACCCTAGGGGGAAAATGGCCACTAGGAAGTAGGTAACCATAGGCCCTAGCACTTTTCCTCCTTATTTAGCTCAAATATGAAGTAGATGACGACTAGATGAAGAAAAAGATGCTAGGGTGTTGCAATGGCAAGACCCTTAGCACAAAATTCAAGAAAATAGGGTTTCTAGCATAATCTAGTAGGTGAAATTTATTAGGGCAAGAACAAGAATATGTGCTTTAGCCTCCTAGGGTTTTAAGCTAGCAATTTCGTAATCTTAGAATAAATTCAAGATAAATACACCATAACCATTCAATGAAGAAGAATTGCAGAAAATTTACTTACATTCACCAAGAATCATCTAGCAATAGGCCTAGTTGAAGAATTCCACGAAGAAAAATGCTAAAACACACCAAAAATAACATCCTTCAAGAAGTGTGCATTAAATTTCAGCCAAGAAACCCTAATTAGGGTGCAAATTTCATACCTCACTTAAGTGTGAGTGAAATATGATGAGAAATAAGAGAGATTTTCCCCTTATTTATACAATTACAATGACCTTTAATTTACAAATTAGGTCAAAAAGGCTGACATGGCCAATTACAAGTAATATCCAATTTTTAGATAAAAATGACAATTTAAACCCTAAATCAAGCAGAATAGGTGACGTCATTCCCCTTTAGGGTGACGTTAGGCCTCTCTGGTGAAACGTTGGCCTCCAGGAGAAAAATGTTAGGCCTCCCAAGGCCTCTGGATCAAGCCACACATGCCACTTGGCACATAACTGCCTGTAAAGTGTCCATCAAAAGTTGGATGACATCAAGGGTCACAGAGGTGACGTCATGGGCCTTCCAAGGACAAAATTGTAATGGGAGGGAAAGACCCCCCTGGGTCTAGGCCTACCAGACTGTCTTTGGCGGAATGTCCTCCTCTCTTTCTGGTGAAAGCCTCTGACATGTGTCTGCCCCTGGCTGGGGCCTCAACAACCATCTGGTGGGATTGTATCCCTATGGAGGTCTAAACTAATCATATCCCCATGTGTACCTGTCCATCAGGTGTGGCCAACAACAAGTACGCCCTCCATGGGCTCATAAGTCACATGGATCATAGCAATGTCAATCACATGTAATAATTAAGTTATCTAAACATGTGCATAAAAAACCCCTTTCCGAGACAAGTGCTCAAAGACATTATGCTATTATACAAGCTAGGTTTGGAGAGGGTGTCAGGAGGTCCTACTGGGCTAATTATCATTGGACGTGGGATGTTTCCATTTGAAGACAAATCCAGGCCATGTAAGTGGATGAGGTGGTGTAGGGATGTTTGAGTAATGGGTGCAATGATAACATGGGAATGTATGTCTTACCTATGGGTGCCTCTGAAAAGGGTGAGTTTCACCTTGTCATGGATGTAAATGTTTCCAAGCCCATTTAATGCCTTTCACATTTTTATCTTATTGATTTTTATTTCAAGAGATTAGTTAGGGGACACTACCCTGGCGTGGTGACCAGTGGTGAAAATGTTACCCACAAGCATTTCACGGAGATGAGAAGGTTGGCTCGTGATGATACCCCCTTTCTCTTGGCTATGCCAACAGGAGCCACTACCCTAGCATGGTGACCAGCTGAATGGTAGTGCCATACCACTACATGCCCATGGACCTAATAGGCTAGCTCGTGATGAGACCCCCTATCCTCCAACTAGGTCTTGATTTTATTATTTTATGGGTCCCTTTATTTCTTGCTGAGAAGCCCTTTATTGCTTTCTTGGGGATCCCTGGGAAAAACATCTACAGGTTTTGTTCTTTGGGATTTTATCTTTTGCCAACTTCTTTTACCCTCTGTGCCTTTATCCCCTTCTTCCCACAAGGTAATGTACAACCCTTTTCTAGCTTGGCAAACCCAATGCCTGAACTAATGTAGGGGATGGATGAGAGGAAAAAATATGAAAAATGATAAGTATGGTGGGAATGGATGATGATCTTTCATGAACCCACATAGTGGAAACTCAAACCCTATGAGAACTATCTTGATAGGGCATCCTGTCATTCCCCTCCCAGGTGTGGACAAGTGGAAAGGCATAAAGTCCAAGCACACGTCAGAAGCAAAAGAATTAAATGCACATATTCAAATGTTTTGAGAATCAAAGTGCCACATACCATGATACCTGGACTCATTACCTCATGGAGAAAGAACCATTGCTATTGAAGGACCAGGTTGATGGGATGGATGTTGTTGTTGCTGACATGGTGGAGGCATTGAAGAATGGCTAGGCTCAAGTCAATATGTCTCTCGGTACTCCATGTCTAGGACCTGTGGGCCTCGAGACATAATCTCCTTAGTTATCCCTAGGCTAGGGGATAATAGGGTTTGAGTACAATACATTAGTATCACTCCGGGTGAGTGGCCTTGTACATGATAACTCAATCAAAACCAACTTCTTTCTTTTTATGTAGAACAAGGAAAACTTAGTGGAGACAAGGTTTTAAGCTTCACTCCCAACAACCAACCACATAACCCTAAAAATTCAACTATTTTTCTTGTATGCCATATAAAATGAAAAAATACAAAAAAAATATAAAAGATAGAAACCGTAAAAAATATTGATTTCATTGTCTAGAGTAAAGCTAAAGATTTACTTTCATTTTCTAGACATTTTCATTTGTGGCTTTATGTTTTATTGTTAATTTCTAACCCTAAGAAGACAAATCAACCCCATTGGTATTGTGCTACAACCTAAGGTTGTATTTACTGTTTTGTGGTTTATTTATGAGATTTACTACTTCTGGAAATTAAATTACAACAATAAAAATCAAAATTGGTGAAATCCTAAAGCTAGGGTTAGCCCTAAAATGTGCATTCTAACCCAACCCTACTTTATATTTTACTTGTGGATTGTTTATAAAGGATATATAGAACATTCTAACAATGAAATTTATCACCTAAGTGGTTCATTGCTGTTGATTTCATTTTGGAGATTTTTGGTAGAACCCTAGGGGGATTCACCACCTCTCTATGCAAATTTGAGTTAATTTCACGGTTATTATTCATTTTTACTTGAAATTAATCATTGTTGGGCTATTTTTGTGTAGTTTAATCTTTTACCAAGCTAAATTACCTAAGGTTAATCATTTTAAGTGCTTTAGGGCGCTCTTGGGGTGCTTTTCCTTACCCAAAATCTGCATTTTTGCATTTTTTTTATTATCACAAATCAGATTATGGATTTTTTGGACAAAAACAAGATATTCCAATTCAAAACATAGAATCGAGGTATATCATCCACTCTTGATTTATGCAATTGGATCTCACTCTTGAGGGGTTAATGCTGCATTTTCTCTTCATCTAAAGAGTGGTTTCTTAGTGTTGATTTATATTTACACTGTCCCTAACCCTCTGTATATTCTAATAGATATTTCCCTAATTATTGATTGAATATTCTTAAGGCATTTGACTACTTTGGAACTAGTTTATTTAACATATATTGAAGTGTGTAGTTGGAAGTGACTTGTATTATACATGTTGTTTTTGAGGATTGGGATACCCTCCCTAACTTCAAGGAGATGTTCTAAAGTAAAGAGAAGATTATGTTAAGGTCACAATGGTGTATTTCCCATATTGTGATTATCCTCTAATAACACCCTCACAAAATTAGTTTGGGCAATAACAACATACATTCTTTATACTAGATATCTTCACCGTATAGATAAAGCATGCCTAACAAGTGTCCCTTGTAATTGAAATTTACATTATATTTCCAAAGCATGCCTAACAAGTGTCCCGTGTGTTTGAAATTTACATTATATCTTGTTGAAATTCACATGGTTCTATTATCATGCTTACAACAAATATGCTGAAGAATTAAGTATTTGACATCATACACATTAGGAGTAATGTAATGTAATTTTAACATTATTTGCGTCGAAAATGATTACATATATGGTGCAATCAATAGTAAGATTTTTATAGAGACAAAGTTAATTCATATTTGTGATCACTAATTCAAAGGTTGTAATTAATACACATGATGATGCATTTTTAAATAATATAGTTAATTTTTATTTGGTGAAGAAGGGAAAGGAAATTATGTAAAAAAAAGATTCATCATAAATTTTAAAATATAAGCAAAGTACTTTAGCAGATGCATATTAGTATATATTTGAATAAAGGATTGGAGTGGATTTTGTCTCATTGGAGTTGATTTTTGTCTTATACGTTTCATGACACTTAATATCATAGGTTAGATATGGAACGGTTAGTTCATTATAATTATTAACATTTTTTTTCATTTCTTTCATGGAGAAGTGCATACTTTCATTTCTTTTACGGAGAAGTGTATACTGAATAGTGCGAAATTTATGTAAGATGTTTGAATAATAGTATAAATACAAATAAAATGTATTTAATGATGTTTTAATTGTTAAAGATACATAGAAGCATTTATATTTGGAATTCGATGGAAAGATAATAGAATATTATTATATTATAATATTGAAATCTTTTTTTAATTGGGTTTTACTATATGATTATTAATAAGGAAGGGTACATTTATAATTAATTTAAGTAGAATAATTCATTTAATACAAAAATATTGTGATATATTTATAAGAATGCATACATACATATATATGGGTTGGTTTACTGAGACCATGAATTAAAAAGACTTGTGAAAAGACTTTATAACAATCCATAAAGAACATGAAATTGTACCATCAATCAATGATCTAGCAAGAAGCATATTTAAATACTTAAGACAAAGTACTTGTAACATGTAGCTTGCAGACGTTCAAGGATGAGTTAGTTGCACTCTAGCTCCCATAAAGCATAATATAAAAAGATCACACGAACTAGTCTTCAACATATCCCACAAATTGGTCTTCAATAAATATGGGGGGAATTGCAACAAGAGTTGATTATCCACCCAACCAATGCAACCACCTTCACAGGTGTTTCCCCTTGATCAAGGCTCAAGCTCAATGAGTTAATGAAAATCACAATTCATAGAAATTTTGATGAATCCAATGCAAAGTTTATCCATAACAAACAAAACATGATTAAATTAGTTTAGTCGAGGTGTGGTGGAGAGGATTTTGGTGTTGCAACACTTGAAAATCACGTAAGATTTGAGGTGCAAAGGTCTTACTACCACCTTGAGCTAGTGATCACAAACACACAACAACGATGCTTTTCTTCAAGCAAGGATTTTACTACACCTTCAACTGGTGATCACAACCACACAATGGTGGGGTCCTTTGCAAGGATCTTAATACCACCTTCAATTGGTGATTAGAATCATACAATAGTGGCTTCCTACTATTTGGGCCCAAAATAAAACAATATATTTAGTCGAGAAAATTGAGTTTTAGTACCTCTTCATGTTGTAGTACACTCACAACCCCTTAATCCACATAGACCTGATTGGAACATACATGATTCTGTGCAATCAATCAAACACATGACATAAGTGCTTCAATCATACTTAGCTCCACAAAGAATTTTCTCATGAGCTATCCAACCCTAACAATAGGCAGACCTCTTCTTTTATAATTCATGTTAATGTAACGTTTTCCCAATGTTTTCTGTAGGCCTTCTCCTTTTCCATGCAGGGGCGAATTTGGGTTTGAGGGTGAATTTACAAGCATCCAAAACAAGTTAAAAGTGGAATAAAATCCTTTCCCATTCTAGGTATTTACTCAAGTTAACTTTGGACGTCATTTTCACAAGTCTTTTCCCATTTCCCAAGCTTCATAGGCACCAAGATCAAATAGCCATCCTCATTGAGTCAAGAACCCTTCTCTTGAATGCATTTCCCCACTTTGTCCACCAAGGCTCAACTTATACCTGTATATTCTATAACAAGGCATCCAACATGTGCTATAACAAGGGATCCAACATGTGCATATATGTCATGAACCACACTAAATGGAAAGTATCCAACACTGGCATGCATCATAACAAGGCATCTGTCATGTGCATATATCATGAACCATATCAAAGACAAGGTATTCAATATTAGCATACATCATAGCAATGCATCCAACATGTGCATATATATCATGAACCATATTAAAGGAAAGATATCAAACACTAGCATACATCATAAAAAGGTAGCCATCATGTGCATATATATCATAAACCATATCAAATGAAATGTATCCAACACATGTAAACATCATTGATCATATTAGAACAAGGAAAAATCATATTAAATCGTTATCAAAGGTCGCCATTGCTACTTAACCATTATCAAGAACATGCAATATTATCATCAATACATTTAATATGTTAGACAATAAGTATCTGTAATACCACTAGTGATATGGTTGAAAAGCAATAGATTGAAAAATCACATAAAAACTTTGTCTATTTTTATCTTTATCCAAGTTGACTAAATCCATTAAAAAATATTCATATAATATTATAAATATATAACTTAAAAAAATGTGATTGAAAATTAATAAATATTCACATAACATTATAAATATATAACTCAAAAATATAAGCTGAAAATTAATAGATATTCACATAACATTATAAATATATAACTCAACAAATCACGTAAAAATTAGTAGATATTCACATAACATTATACATATCTAAATCAAAAGATGTCTCTGAAAATCACGTTGGAAAACCACATCTAAAACTTTATCTATATTTTATTATTATCCCAATTGACTAGGTTCACATTAAGAGATCTCCACATAACATTCCTTAGCCCAAGTCATAACATGCCCTTTTTCTCTTAAAATACCTTTTACAAGTATCACAAATGGTAAAGGGATTTTTTATGAATTTATATGCAATATAGCCTTTTTGAAATGATTTTATTTTCATAACTTCCATGCAACAAGTACTCCCCCTATGGATTGCTTCAACCTCTCACATAAGACTAGACCAAATGATGTGTGATCATTGTAGATTTGTATTTAATTGGGTATCTTGTTTTATCATCCATCCATCCATAAATGGGTTTTGTTTTTGGCATTTCATAATATCATTGACATTTCATAATATCATCCCTTATGGATTACTTCAACCTCTCACATAAGACTGACCAAATGATGTGTGATCATTGTATAGTTGTATTTAATTGGGTATCTTGTTTTATCATCCATCCCTAAATAAGTTTTGTTTTTGGCATTTCATAATATCATGTCACATGATTGGTTTCTTTTGATTTCATGTATATTCATAGTTTTGCAATTTGGTCTTTGCGAGTGTTGTTTTATTTATTTTTGGGGTTGGCTCTCATCATGTGAGTGTTGTTTTATGTTTTTTT
>SNQJ01S0038449.1:34592-50062 GCA_010110895.2 Picea sitchensis | reverse complement strand
CCATTATTGACTAGATCGCGGATGAAGTGAAAGCGAGTGTCAATGTGTTTGCTTTTCTTGTGAAACACATGATTTTTGGACAGAGCTATTGTTGAAGTATTGTCACAGAAAATAGGAGTTGGATCCTTTTCTGTATGTGACATATCTTTCAATATTCTTCTCAGCCACACAATTTGACAAGAAGCTGAGGTAGCAGCGACATACTCTTCCTCTGCAAAAGATATTGATACAATTGGTTGTTTCTTTGATGCCCATGAGATCAGGTTCGTGCCCAGGTGAAAAACATGTCCTGAGGTTCTTTTCCTGTCATCTAGGTTGCCTGCAAAATCACTGTCTGTGTAACCAGAAAGTTGATTACTATCAGATTTAGTGTACCGTAAGCTAAAATTGAGAGTTCATGCAACATATCTCAGAATCCGTTTCACCATTTTCTAGTGAGAATCTTTGGGAGATTCCATGAATCTGGAAACAAGGCTAGCTACATACATAATATCAGGCCTAGTTGTTGTAAGATACAACAAACTGATTACTAAACTTTTGTACAGGGTAGGGTCCACTGTAGGGCCTTCATCTTTCTTGCTCAATTTTGTGCCTAGAGGTATAGGGGTTTCTGCTGGATTGCATTCTTCCATGCGAAATCTTTTGATGATGTCTGTTGCATACTTTTTCTAACTGACAAAAATTCCTTTGGTTGATTGATCAACTTCAATCCCCAAAAAATATTTCATGATGCCAATATCTGTCATCTCAAACTCAGATTGCATGGCATGTTTAAAACTTGTTAACTCAAGATTTCCAGTATATATCATGTCTTCAACATATAAACATACAATCAAAATTTTACCATGCCGATCAGTTTTGGTGTAGAGAGTTGGATCATTTTGACTTCTGTTGAAACCATTTTTGATCAGATAAGTGTCAATTCTGTTATACCAAGCTCTTGGAGCTTTCTTTAAGCCATACAAGGCTTTCTTCAACTGATATACTTTGGCTGGTTTCTCTTGGACTTCAAATCCAGGTGGCTGATCAACATAAACTTCTTCTTCTAAGAAACCATTTAGGAAGGTTGACTTGACATCCATTTGGTATACTTGCCATTTATGTTGGGCTGCTATGGCCAATAGAGTTCTGACAGTGTCTAACCTTGCTACTGGAGAAAAAGTTTCACCATAGTCAGTACCAGGTTGTTGTGAGAATCCTTTGGCAACAAGTCTTGCCTTGTGTTTTTCAATCTGCCCTTTTTCATTGAGTTTAGTTTTGTAAACCCACTTGACACCAATACTTTTATTGTGACTTGGAAAATCAACAAGATCCCATGTCTTGTTCTTCTCAATGAAGTCAATTTCTTGGTTCATGGCTTGAGCCCAATGTGGCTCCTTAGCGGTTTCCTTAAAAGATGTAGGTTGACATGAAATTAAAGAAAAAAGGTTGTGCTGTTCAAAGTCATCCAACTGCTGATGGATTTCTCTCAAACTTCGAGTTCTCTGATTTTGAATTTCAGAGGATGAGTCTCTGCTTGAAGTTGAGTTATCCTGAGAATTTTCAGATCGTCCTTGTACCTGAAATCTTGGAAGAATAGGTAGAGGTATTTGCTGTCCTGAATTTTCTGTGTTTTTAGAACTTGACAGCAATGGATTTTGACTGTCCAGTTGCTGATTTTCTGATTCATTCCAGAATTGATTTTCCAGAAATTTTACTTCTCTGTTGAGAATTAGTTTCTTGGAGATTGGATTGTAAAGCCTGTAAGCTTTAAATGTTTCACTATATCCAATAAAGATACATTTCTCACTTCTATCGTCCAGTTTCTTCCTTAATTCAGAAGGTATGTGAGTGTATGCTATGCATCCAAATGTCCTTAGATGTGCAACATTTAGCTTTGTCCCACTCCATGCTTCTTGAGGGACTTTTTTGTATGTGACATATCTTTCAATATTCTTCTCAGCCACACAACTTGACAAGAAGCTGAGGTAGCAGCGACATACTCTGCCTCTACAAAAGATATTGATACAATTGGTTGTTTCTTTGATTCCCATGAGATCAGGTTCGTGCCCAGGTGAAAAACATGTCCTGAGGTGCTTTTCCTGTCATCTAGGCTGCCTGCAAAATCACTGTCTGTGTAACCAGAAAGTTGATTACTATCAGATTTAGTGTACCATAAGCTAAAATTGAGAGTTCATGCAACATATCTCAGAGTCCCACGTGTTCCACGTGTCCCAACGAATGGACGACTGTGATCTTTTTGGGATTTCAGTAATTTCGCCGTGGAGTGTCCCGACCTTCGTCAACAAGACCTCCGATATCCCAAACTCCGAAATGCCAAAATTTTGATGGTGCTTGGATCTGCTGCCACGTGTCCTTTTTGATGGACGGTCCAGATGATTTTGGGATTTCACATATCGGGGTTTGGAGTGTAGTCTCCTTTGCTTGTCCAACTCCCGATTCCCGATTTTGTGATAGCGTTAGATCGATGGCTCACGATCTTTCTTGATCCAACGGTCTAGAATTAATTGGGATTTTGCAATTCACGAATTCTCACAACAGTCTTCTGACCTTTACACCCTGCGATTCAGCGAAATGTCGAGATCTCGCCGCGTGTCCCTTGATGGACGGTCCTAACGATTTTGTGAATTCGCAAGTCAAAATTTCTCCTGTGTGCTCTAGAGGACTAAGCCTCGTGCACTTTCTCACGGATTCGACGACTATCAGTCCTCTGCGCAAAATCCAATGACTGTAATTCTTTCGCCTTTTCTGCGCTCTCCTCGTCCCTTCTGAACTGAATTTTTGCCTCAGATTTGAACGCAGGACAGATCTTACAGCTATGATTGCTCATTCTTGACTGCTTTCATGAGTTCTTTGCTATTCTTGCACAGATTCTCTCCTGCGGAAGAAAATTCATGAATCTTTCACAGATTTGAAAGAATTACACGAATTCTTTGAAGCATTCTGTTCTCTGCAACAATCTTTGACGGATTTGAGAGAATTCCCAAAATTCTTTAAACGATTCATCCTTCTTCAACAATCTTTCACTAATTTGAACGAATTTCTTTGAATTCTTCAAATGTTCCTACCTCTTGCAACTCTTCTTTGTGAATCTTTGACGAATCTGAAATTGTTCATGAATCTTTAAACTTTCTCCTTCTGCAGTCTTTGCTTCCTCGATCTTTCGAGCGTAGAGCGCTCTACTTCCTTGTGTGAGCTTCCTACGACAATCTTTTGAGCGTATGGCAAACAACTCTCCAAGCCTTGTGAAAAAACTGTGTCTTGTGCTCTGGATGTCGATTTAAGCTATGCGTTGTGAGGATCGTGTTGCTCTCCAGCCCGTGTGAAGAGGCTTACAGCTAGTGCTCTGATACCATGATAAATTGTGAAGAAATAAATGCAGAGAGAAAGAATAGAGCAGAAATAGTATTCAGTATATTGAGAATGTAAGGAGAAAGTACAATGAGAAGAGTTAATGAAGAAGTGATGTGCAAAAGAAAAATAGCTGAGCTAAATAGGCTCAAGCAAATCAATAAAAGAAAGTACAGTTGGCTAGGACAACTGGCAGTGTACAGTCAGCATGTTGAGGTTACATTATATTTAACAGGAATAAAGGAGGGCGTCAAAATCTCACCCAATGTCATGTGATCGATCAAGGGAGGGTTGTTTCAAAATCTAAATGATGACAAAGAATATAATATAAAGTAAATATCATACTAACAATACAAATAATACCTGCACGATTTTATCACACAAATAATGATTGTAGGATAAGTCAGATAACCAGCCTAAGGAAAACCAATATATGCAGGATAAGTCGGATAACCAGCCTAAGGGAAACCAATATACACATTATGCATGCAATTCATGCCTCATGGTAAGATATACACATCTATTTACAAAATTCATAAACATGTTAGATTTTTACAAAGTATGTATCACCAAGCATGTAATTTATATCTAATTGTAAAGTATCTAGTTAAACATCATTAGTTACAAACATATTTAATGATTTAAATATGTATTGTGTACATAGAGAAATCAATATAATAATTATACATGCTTGTTAATTATATAGTGTGCATTATAATCAACGATTGTAAAATAATCACTTTGTATTATAATATGTAACACCACCTTAAAAAAAAAAAACTTTAAAAATAGTTTTCTTGGAAGCCTCTCACTTCATATTTTATAAGTAGTCGTAAACTTGTGATATGGTGCATAGTAAACTATAACGCAAATGTCATCTTTATCTCTCATGGCTTCCATATGCTGCTATTGGGAAGCTCGCTCCTCCTCCAAGTGTTGCCCAAATGTGCATTGCATGAAGCTATTCTTTCTCCATCTCAATTTGTGCTCTCATGGTGGTTATGGGTCCATATCTGTAACTCGAATTTTGGACTGGAAAATATGAGTAACGAAGGCATTTCCTTTAGGTTCCAGTAAATAAGTTATCGGAGGAAGCACGAGGAGCGACACAGAGCCCTCGGAGGGAATAACCAATAGAACAACCCAGAAATCCAGCCAGAAAATAGGCAATGGTAGGAGTTGCCTAGGACCAACGTAGAACCAAACAAATAAAGAGCACTAGCATAGGAACAAACAATTAAGGCGTAGGAATACATGGTATATAAGGCAGATTCACCATCCCGATTTTGCAGATTCACCGGACAATCAGAACCAACCATCAAGACTCATGTTTACTATGCATGCGCTGAAATTGAATTCTCTATGCATATTCAAAATTGAAATTTATTTGTTAGTTACTCTGTATGCGTTGAAATTGAATTTTTACTTGTCCTCTACTCTCTATGCCTCTATGCATATTCAAAATTGAATTTTACTTTTTCTTTACTCTGTATGCGCTGAAATTGAATTCTCTGTGCATATTAAAAATTGATTTTTACTTGTTCGTTACTCTGTATGCACTGCAATTGAGTTTTTACTTATTCTCTACTTAGTATGCCTCTATACATATTCAAAATTAAATTTTACTTTTCCTTTACTCTGTATGCGCTGAAATTGAATACTCTGTGCATATTAAAAATTGAATTTTACTTGTTCTATGCATTGAAATTGAATTTTTACTTTTTCTTTTACTATCTATGCTCTGAAATTGAATTTATGATTCAAATTTTACTATCTATGCTCTGAAATTGAATTTATGATTCAAATTTTAGTAAAGGGAGGTCATGCTTTCAATTCTCATTGAAAGCAAGAGCTTCTTTATTCTCTATGCATATTCAAACTTGAATTTTTATTCGATGTTCTTACTCTATATGCATTGAAATTGAATTTTTATTTAGAATTTTCAAGGGTGGCTGATCCGACTGCCTTTTCTTTATATATATATTAAAATTCCATGTATTGCATTGCAGATACTCACCTATAATTCACATACCAATCATAGTTCTATGTATTGCATTGCAGATACTCACCTATAATTCACATACCAATCATAGGAAATCAAGGTAAGAATTCCTGGCCGCAAGTACTTTTTGGCATCTTAATTTTGACTTATAACCCTGCAAATTGGCAAAAACAAAATTAGGCATAGATGAGCTTATTTGATCACATATTTCTTATTTAGGACATAAGACGAGCACTTCATAGAAATCACCAACCCATAAGTTGGTGATTTCTATGAAGTGGTCGTCTTATGTTGTAAATAAGAAATATGTGATCAAATAAGTTCATCTATGCCTAATTTTGTTTTTGCCAATTTGCAAGGTTATAAGTCAAAATTAAGATGCCAAAAAGTACTTGCGGCCAGGAATTCTTACCTTGATTTCCTATGATTGGTATGTGAATTATAGGTGAGTATCTGCAATGCAATACATGGAAATATATCTCCACATGATAAGAATTACAACACAATAATTGTAGACTTGAAAACAAATTACAACACAATAATTAAATAGACTTGAAAACAAATTACAGCTACACCACAATAATTAACTAGACCTGAAAATGAATTACAGTGAAATCTCATCACAAAATAATTAACTAGACCTGAAAATGAATTACAGTGAAATCTCATCACAAAAACTTCATATATAGTAAAATACAACACAAAGAATATATAGTAAAATATAGCAGAGAATAAAAATAAATATATAGTAAAATATAGCAGAGAATAAAAATAGACGAGATCCGCAAACTCCATTATTCAATCTCATCGAAGTGTAAACCGTGCTGATTCTCAACAATCTGATAAACAAACATGCATAAAAAATTATGCCACTTATGATTGATGCGCTACTATTCTATTCTCTGGTGTCTGCAGCTAACTAAGAGAGAAATACATGGGAATCCATTGTTACTTATACATATGGAGGGCACACAACAGATATGGAAGATGTCATCCATGGATAATTACATCCAACGATATTCTTTATTCTGTCGACGGAGAAGAAGGGTTATTCTTCCTTCACGCAAGCCAGGGAAAAACAAGCTATTGGTTGTAAATATGGAGGATGTCATCCATGGGTAATCTTTATTCTTTATTCCATTGATGGAGAAGAAGGGTTATTCTTCCTTCAGGCGAGCCAGGGAAAAACAAGCTAGATATTTCGTACTTAAATACTAAATACCACATGGTGACTCATAAAAAACTTTTATGAGGAGCCTTGCATGCAGGCCATATGCTGTTGCATGCAATCACTATGGTGTCTCGAGAGAATATTTATAAAACTTAGGATACTTATGGTGCCTTCAAAGAAGTTTTGGAAATTTTTTAGTAAATATAAGACATTGGACAAACATTTAATGCTAACAATAAGGCTAGCATTAATCCAACTCAAGAGATGTTGTACAACCATTTTCTAAGTTTTAAACGGAATTCTCATCTTTTGCCTCGATATGAGGCCAAATAAGGTGTCTAAATTTCTCATTGGCTCAAAAAAGCGTTGTAAGTGTTTTAAAGGTGAAAAAAAAGTGCTCCATGAAATAAAAATAAAAATAAAACTTTGAATTAAAATTTTTGATTTGTGTGCATAAATAAATAAAACCGATTACAATAGTCCATGTTGCTTGAAGGTAGGGACTAATAAAGGATTGGAGTGGATTTTGTCTCATTGGAGTGGATTTTGTCTCATTGGAGTTGATTTTTGTCTTATACGTTTCATGACTTAATATGATAGGTTAGATATGGAAAAGTTAGGTCATTAAAATTATTAACAATTTTTTTCATTTCTTTTAAGGAGAAGTGTATACGAATAAGATGTTTGAATAATAATATAAATACAAATAAAATGTATTGAATGATGTTTTAATTATTAAAGATATAGAAGAACACTTGTATTTGGAATGCCATGGAAAAATAAGAGAATATTATTATACTCCAATATTGAAATCCCTTTTAATTGGGTTTTACTATATGATTATTAATAAGGAAGGGTACATTTACAACTAATTTAAAACTAATTTAAGTAAAATAATTCATTTAATAAAAAAACATTGTGATATATTTATAAAAATACACACATATATATAGGTTGGTTTTTCCTTGGACCATGAATTGAAAAGACTTGTGGAAAGACTTTAAAACAACCCATAAAGAACAGGAAATTGTACCATCAATCCATCAATCAATGATCTAGAAATAAGAAAATTTAAATACTTAAGACAAAGTACTTGTAACTTGTAGCTTGTTGATGTCCAAGGATAAGTTAGTTTCACTCTAGCTCCCATAAAGCATAATATAAAAGGATCACACGAACTAGTCTTCAATAGATCCCACAAACTAGTCTTCAATAAATATGGGGGAATTGCAACAAGGGTTAATTTTCCACTCAACCAATGCAACCGCTTTCACAGGTGTTTCCCCTTGAGAAAGGCTCAAGCTCAATCAATTAATGAAAATCACAGTTCATAGCAATTTTGATGAATCCAATGCAAAGGTTATCCATAACAAATAAAACATGCTTACATTAGTTTAGTCGAGGTGTGGTGGAGAGGCTCTTGGTGTTACAACACGTCCAAATCCTGTAATATTTGAGGTGCAAAGGTATTACTACCACCTTGAGCTAGTGACTGCAAGCACACAACAACGATGCTTTCCTTCAAGCAAGGATTTTACTACACCTTCAACTGGTGATCACAACCAAACAATGATGAGGTCCTTTGCAAGGATCCTACTACCACCTTCAATTGGTGATCACAATCATACAACGTTGGCATCCTACTATTTGGGCCTAAAATAAAATAATACAATGATTCGAGAAAACCGAGTTTTAGTACCTCTTCATATTGTAGTACACTCACAACCCCTTAATCCACATAAACCTGATTGGAACAGAAATGATTCTGCACAATCAATCAAACTCATGACATAAGTGCATCAATCATACTTAGCTCCACAAAGGATTTCCTCGTGAGCTAGCCAACCCTAAAAATAGGCAGACCTTGTAACGACCCTGCCATTATGACAACAAAAGCGAAGTACAACAGGTAATTTTTTTTTTTGTATTAGGAAAAATAACGCCAACAATAAAATCATAGCAACACATCGACACATTATTCACATAAATTAGAGAAACAATATTAATGCATTAACAATCACTCTCGTCACAATGCCGACACATCATCACCATGAACCATGACACTCATATCGATGTATTAACATATAATTAATAGCAGACCAACATCATTGCATTCTACAATTAATAACGACGCATAAACAATATGAATCATAGACGCTTAACTCATCTCATAACACCGAGATAACATGAGATAACATAGTGAATCATAAGGATCATAAGGATAATCATAAAATGACATAAAATACTACCCGTCCAACCTACCCTACAAGGTTAGGACCTCTAGGACACATAAGAAACACTCAAGCCCAGGTTCCAATTGATTTTAACCATTTAAGGTCTCAGGGCTGGCGATTGTTCTGAGGAACAGGGAGGTTTCTACATTCCACTGACACAATCCATCCTAGAAAATAGTTGAAACAACAACATCAACACTCATCCAAATCATCAATCCATCAATCCTAACATCAAGTAACCAAGACACAAGGGAAATCATTCACATAACACCTCATAGACCATGATAAATCCAAGGAACAAGGCAAGTATCAGTTATATTTGTGGCTCAATCCCAATTACTGAATCAAGTACTCATCAACAATTAAATGACGCAAGAGAAAAATACTTTAACATAATCATACATCAACATACTAATGGTGCAAGTGAGCTATCCACATTAATTCAAGGCACAAGAGAGTCAATTTACTAAATCCATTATATGATGACATAAGAGAAGGCACAATTTAAACGACTTTAGTTATTGTTGTGGAAAGAAATCTAATCATATACATAAAATCATACATTGCCTTGAGTTGAGGCGCAAGGGTATCTTCAATTAATTCATTGCGCAAAAGATCTAAGGTCTAACCGTCATTCGCCACATCATAAATTCATTACGCATAGGTATTCTAACCTCTAAGAAATAAACATTACATTATATTTTGGTACGCGCAAGGATCCTAGCATCTAATACTCAATCATACTTCACTAATATAAAAGGTGCAATGGTAATGACCCACATGACAATAAAATTAATAGAATGGAACCCCGCATTTTTATAAAACCAGTTGAGTCCTTCACAATTTAAGGTTAAACAAAGTGAGATAAGCACAAGATATGGATAATCTCCATATTAAATCCTTCAACTTATAAGACTGCTTCACGCATGAAAGTTATTAATACAACCCTTATGAATTAACTCCTAATTGTAGTCCTTGAATAGTTAATGTAAGGCACCGAGCACAAGTGCACTAGCATAAAAATCAAGAGGCAGGTAAACCATAAATCCAACTTCTATAGGATCTCCATAGGAGGGTTTATGAGTTAGAGATGGACTTGGGTACTAACTAGCCAAATTCACTTACATAAAAAAAATAAGTTCATAAACATCAATTAAATGTTCAAGAAGATTCTACCCCAAACAAATTGAGAAGAAAAGGCTATTTACCTTTGTTTGTATTTTAATAAGAAATAACTATCAATGAATGCAACGCCGAAAGGAAATTTTGGGGACCTTGGGAAAAAGATAAAATTTGTACTCAGTGTTAAGGGAAAATCAGAATATAATAACAAAAGGTAAGGTTAAGGGAAAATCAGAATATAATAACAAAAGGTAAAGTTAAGGGAAATGTGTAATCTCAATGTTAAAGGCAATGCACCATGTAGACATTTTTAAAAATGAACAAGGGAACAATTTAAGAACAAGCCTTGAGCTACTCAAGGAAGTAATTATTACAAATAGAGTTTACCTCTAACACATCCCTCATAAATAAATTGTGTAATTAGTTAAGGAAATGAACGACCTTCCCGAATAAGAAGAATCAAGGACGACAGGAACACCAGCAATGAAACTGGCGAGGTGAAAAGGCTGGCATAGCTTCTTACTCATTCACAGGACTTCCAAGGGTATATTGTTGTCCGGACACATCGAAACACAACGAGGATTTTCCTGGCAAGACCGCCATGCATGGAAGAGGAAAATCACAGGGGTTTAGGAGAGCAAAACGCAGAGAAGATCGTTGCGTAAAAAGGAGTAAAACGATGAGTGTTTGGTAGAGAATTTCGTTGTGTGGAAGGATGAAAATCGCTGAGCCATTCGATGGGAAATTTGCTCTGTGGCATAAGTGTAAATCACTGAAACAAAAACTATTAATTTGCTGAGGGAAACAGTCAATTCGCTGAAGTAGGAGTGTATTTCCCTGCACGCCAAGGCAAGTACGCTGAAGGTAAGTGGTTATCCAAGCTGGGCAGAAGACACTGGGCCAGCTACCTAAATACTGAAGACACTGGGCCAGCTACCTAAATACTGAAGGTTGTGTCCCTCCCAACGCGACGAGCAGTCAAGCCTAGGCGTGCCAATTAATTGGCAGGGGTATAATCTCGCTGAGTAAAACCACGATATTCACCATAGTACGTGTGCAAGGTTGCAGGGCCAAGCGTGATAAAAAAAGCCGCAACAGTCGTACACAGCGGTGAAGGAAAAACAAAAACGAAGCAGCAAACTAGCTGAGGCGCACGGTAACCCCGCCCGTAAGCAGCTCTGGAACTGGGCGAAAATTTATTTAAAGGCACGCAAAAGAAATTTCTGGGTTTAACAATGCCAGGAGCGAGTTCGAACTGGCGCAGATCTCAACCTCTTAACAGTGTCCGAGACAAAAATGATCAAGGAATGTACCTGAGATTTAAAATATTCGGCTGTGGTTAAGCAGGCAGAGAATTCAATTCAAAACTTGAAGGGATAGTAATAATTAGCTTCTATGGTCAAGCAAGATTTTACCATCCACCTTCAAATGGTTTAGGTGGGACAATGTCGAGAGTTATTAAAAAAAATTGAGATTACGGGCCACGATTTCTAGTAGTAATTTCAAGCACATACCAATCATACTTGCGAAGATTAAACACATGGACCTTTTCATTATCAGATCAAAAAATAAAATAAAATCACACACATCCATATCACGATAACCATTACAAAATTCCATCAACGTATAAACCCACATACAAAATTTTTAACTACTTTACAAATGCAAAATTTGAAGATGCTTATTGTAACTCGGGATGGACTCATGGACACTCTTTGGTTGTTGGTGATCCTCCTTGTTCTCGCTTGCTAATCGTTGAGACCTCACCGGTACCTCCCAGTCAACGCTAGGGGTACTCTTCTTCCCCTCGAGCCCCCCCGAGTTGTAAAGGGGTCACACACACAAACCAGAGAACAAGCTAGCTCCCAGCTTACCTTGTAAGGTTGAGCTACCACTCTCTATTCGAGCTGGGTATCCCAACTCCCACAAAAAAAATCAGAAGAAAAATCCGGCAGCATAACCTTACGCATACCAATCGATCATTCTTTCCTCATCTCCCCCATTACTTTTATATAATTATTCTTAGTGACACTTGCCGATTGCACGTTAAATTCGTTTTATTAAAAAATAAATAGGAAAAAATCTCCCCCGTACACTTGTCACCCGATCCCTTAGTTGCACCATAAATTCATTTAATTAATTAAATTAATTTGCCAATTTCTCTCACCCACCTAAAAGCGTCCCTAAAAACGCTCATTGTTGTCCCTTTATTCCCTCAATTTCCTTTAATGACTGATGCCTTTCTTAAATCTTAGTTGAATTTTATTTAGGAAAGTTCTCTAGACTAGATTCCTTTCTATGTTCCACGTTCCTTTTGCATTTAATTTCCCTTTTCTATCTAAGTTCTAAATTAACATGTCCTTGCACATATCAGTAGTAAATTTTTAGATAATTTATTTCTCCTTTAAATTGTAAATTTGATTTTTCTTCATCCCCCCTTTATTAATTGCTTATTAAAATTTTTGTCCTCATACCCTACTTAGACCTAGGCTTTAATTTCAACTAGGCTTAGCATTTTTTAAGGGAAAAATTATAATTAATAAACTTTACTCATACAACATTTATTTTAAGGTCGACCATGTCAAAATAATGAACTGTTTTCTAGGCACCTAGGTTCATAGACTCACCAGTGTTAAAAATCATGACGTGCCCTTCAGGACGCACTACGTGCTCCAAGGGTGACACTCACCCTTATTCATGTTTCATTTATGCGACGTTCCCTTCAAGATGCACTACGTGCTCCAAGGGTGCCACTCACCTTTTGACTAATTTTGGTAGACATCCAACCCTTGGAGTCAATACTCCGTTAGGCGACCTTGTGGGAGACTAAGGGCCTCTAAGGAATAAGGACCTTGCCGTATTGCATGCCCCTTAGAATTTTCGTGAGTGACTATCTCAGTCTTCCCTCATGACATCATGGATCTCTTGAACTAGGTAATCTTTAACCTGCAGTTCGAGCCATGACGAGAGTGCTAGTAGGCTGTGGCAGGGTTGTTGCCACACCTCTCCCTCAATATCTTTGGTTGTTGTGCATGTCCCCTTTACTCCTAATGCGAGTCTGATTAGAAAGAAATCGTCAGCCTACATCCATCAACGAAACATGTCAATGAACCATAAAAAACATCATAATATACCCAGTCATATGTCACATATGAAATAACAAAAATACTCAAACCATATACAATCCAATCCCTGACTTGATACAGAGTCTAAGGAGTTTCATCAATGCCATAGGCATCCTCAATATTTCAAGAGTCATGCACACTCGAGAGAAACCAGTCAATAACACATGTTTATACATAAATAACATAACATATCATCATAATCCATAATCTCACCATCAGAATCCATAAGAGAAACAAACAATCATATAATGAACCAGATCACTTGCACACAAGTGTCCTCAAAGAATAAGTCACATCAGGTGCGCACAAGATAAGCATGTTACAAACCTCTTTTTTTATAATTCATCTTAATATAACATTTTCCCAAGGTTTTCTCTAGGCCTTCCCCTTTTCCATGTAGGGGCGAATTTGGGTTTGAGGGTGAATTCACAAGCGTCCAAAACAAGTTAAAAGTGGAATAAAATCCTTTCCCATTCTACTTATTTACCCAAGTTAACTTTGGACATCATTTTCACAAGTCTTTTCCCATTTCCCAAGCTTCCTGGGCACCAAGATCAAATAACCATCCTCATCGAGTTGAGAGCCCTTCTCTTGAATGCATTTCCCCACTTTGTCCACCAAGGCCTAACCTTGTACCTATATATGTTATAACAAGGCATCCAACATGTGCATATATGTCATGAACCATGCTAAATGAAAGGTATCCAACACTGGCATGCATCATAACAAGTTATTTGTCATGTGCATATATCATGAACCATATCAAAGTCAAGGTATTCAATACTAGCATACATCATAAGAATGCATCCAACATGTGCATATATATTGTGAACCATATTAAAGGAAAGATATCCAACACTAGCATACATCATAAAAGGTATCCATCATGTGCATATATATCATAAACCATATCAAAGGAAATGTATCCAACACATGTACACATCATTGATCATATCAGAACAAGGAAAAATCATATTAAATCGTTATCAAAGGTCTCCATTGCTACCTAACCATTATCAAGAACATGCAATATTATCATCAATACATTTAGTATGTTAAACAATAAATATATGTAATACCACTAGTAATGTGGTTGAAACTCATTATGTTGGAAAACCACATGAAAGCTTTGTCTATTTTTATCTTTATACAAGTTGACTAGGTCCCTTAAGAGAAATTCACATAACATTATAAATATATAAATTGAAAATTAATAAATATTCACTTAACATTATAAATATATAACTCAAAAAATATAGCTGAAAATTAATAAATATTCACATAACACTATACATATATAACTCAAAAAATGTACCTAAAAATTAATAGATATTCACATAACTCAAAAGATGTGTCTGAAAATCAACAGGTTGGAAAACCACATCTAAAACTTCATCTATATTTTATTCTTATCCCAATTGACTAGGTCCACGTTAAGATATCTCCACATAACATTCCTGATCCCAAGTCATAACATGCCCTTTTTCTCTTAAAAAACCTTTTACAAGCATCACAAACGGTAAAAGGACATTTTATGGATTTATATGCAATATAACCTTTTGAAATTATTTTGTTTTCATGACTTCCATGCAACATGTACTCCCCCTATGGATTGCTTCAACCTCTCACATAACACTAGACCAAATGATGTTGTAGAGTTGTATTTAATTGGGTATCTTGTTTTATCATCCATCCATCCATAAATGAGTTTTGTTTCTGACATTTCATAATATCATCCCTTATGAAATTGCCTTGGGATTCCTCTTAGGTTTTATTGGATATATATATGGAAAATAATAGTAATATATTTATTTCAAGTTGAAAAGGTAATATTGTAAATGTGTTGAACCTACATAGAATAGATATAGCTAGAAAATACTATACACATTTGCAGATAGAAATTGAGAAAGAAGAAGCAATATAGAAAGAATGGAAGAATTCTCATTAACCGTATTCCACACTCAAAGAGTGAATAATTTACAATATATACATGATAAATGAGTAACTAATGAGCCATAGTGGTGGTCTAGATTGATCTGGACACACACCAACAATTACAAGAGTAAAGTGCCACCTAGTCTAGTCTCTCAGGCAGTTACGAGAGTGAACTGCCACCTAGCTGAGTTAACTAGTTAACTAGTCTTTAGTTAACTGACTGAACAAAGAGTAGTGAGTTGGTGATGATCCCAATGTTGCATGGTGACAAAACTAATGCAACATCTAAACTCAACTCAACTAGTCAAATTGAAGTGTCAACTGAAAGAGAATATTCTCCAGGTGGAATATTCTCCCCTAAAATATAGGAGACTGGATAATGAATAATTATGACTAATAAACAAGAAAAAACCTTAGGAAAAATAAATCCTATGTGTGTGTGAAGTAACTCCAACATCCCCCCTGAACATCACTATGGTGAAAATAAAGAATGGGTCATGGCTACGAGACCATGTTAGGTACCCAAATAC